>VMDR010037267.1:0-10276 GCA_007922815.1 Macrotus californicus | reverse complement strand
TTATTATAACTAATTATTTACAATAAGGGGATATGTTGGAAACAGCCTAAGTGATTTACACTAAGATAATTGTATTGTATATTGTGGTACAACAAACCAATAGATTTTGTTTTTGTTTTTGTATCCTTTTTTAACATTGTTATTTAAGTACAGTTGTCTCCATTTTCCCCTCATCACTCCCCCTAACCCCACCCATCCCCACCTACCACCCTTGATCTTAACCCCCTTTGGCTTTGTCCATGGATCCTTTATATATGTTCCTTGACGGTCCTTCCCTTTTTTCCCCCATTATCCCTCTCCCTCCCCCCACCCCCACCTCTGGTTACTGTCACTTTGTTCTTTCTTTCAATGTCTCTGGTCCTATTTTGCATGCTTGTTTGTTTTGTTGATTAGGTCCCACTGATAGGTGAGATCATATGGTATTTGTCTTTTACCACCTGGCTTATTTCACTTAGCATGATGCTCTTGAGATCCATTCATCTTTCTTTCCGCTGTGTAGTACTCCATTGTGTAAATGTATCATTGTTTTTGATCCACTCATTTACTGATGGGCTCTTAGGTTGCCTCCAGCACTTGGCTATTGTGAATTGTGCTGCTATGCACATTGGGATACATGGGTTCTTTTGAACTGGTGTTTCAGGATCCTTAGAATATAACCCCAGCAGTGGAGTTCCTGGGTCAAAAGGCAGTTCCATTTTTAATTTTCTGAGGAAATCCCATATTGTTTTCCACAGTGGCTGCACCAGTCTGCATTCCCACCAACAGTGCACTAGGATTCCCTTTTCTCCACATCCTCTCCAACACTTGTTTGTTGATTTGTTTATGATGGCCATTCTGACCAGTGTGAAGTGGTATCTCACTGTGGTTTTAATTTGCATCTCTCTGATGACTAGTGATGCTGAGCATCCTTCCACATGTCTCTGGGCCCTCCGTATGTCTTCCTTGGAGAAATGTCTGTTCAGGTCCTTTGCCCATTTTTAATTGTGTTGTTTGTCTTCCTGAGATTCTTTTGCAGCCATTAAAATGATAATTAGGAAGACAAACGCAAGTGTTAAAATGTTTATAGTGTTATATTAATAAAAAAAGAGAATGCTAAATTATATATAAACCATGATTATAATATACAATTCGTATTTGTTTATGACAAAACAAAAAAAGAATCTAGAAAATAAAATCAACCACTGTATTAGAAAAAATACATATGTAGTTTGTAATTACAATGCACAGTTTTTTGACTTGGGAGGGGGTGTCTGGTGCATTATAGAATATTAGCAGCATCCCTGACTTCTGTCCACCAGATGCAAGGACAATTTCCCCAGTTCCGACAACCAAATATGTCTCCAGTCATTGCCAAGTGTCCCCTGGTCAGGGAGAGAGGAAGCAAAATTACCCCTGGTTGAGAACCCCTGTTTTAATAAAATATTTAATTATTTTAAAAGAAAGAATATCTATAAGTAAAAAATGAGAATAATCTTTACCCTTGACCTAGCATTCTCTTCAGCAACATACCCAGAGAATAGTTGAAATCAGCAATGTTCTGGTTATAACAGACAAAGGAGTCAAGCATTAATGCATGATGACCTGCCTGGGAATGTCAGCAAACCACCCCATTCCTCTGAGTTCTTGCTAAATGGGGGAAGGAAATCAGTGTGTGTTATATAAGATTATCTTCTACTGACAGTGCAGAGTATTTTTATCCTGGTGAAAGTTGCCTCTGGGCTCTGAAACCTTCTGTCAGGGAGTAAAGAAAACTAATTGCAGTGAAATATCTTTTCAGGCAACCTGCCCATCACCGAATTCTATATGTAGGGGGAAGGCACGCTTCCTTTAGAAGCTATTTCAACCGAACTCAAACCCCATAGGAATTTTTTTAGGGCTAGGGAAACTTCTCCACACCTTAGGAACTTCAGTTTAGTTCAGAAAATGTTACAATTTCAAGGTACTATTAAGGAGTCCTGCATCACCTGACTTGACCCCTTATTTTGTATTCAGGATAACTGGAAACCAGAGAAGTTAAGTAACTTGCCAGTTCAACACCTAATTAATTGCACAGCATAATATTAAGCTTAAGTCAGCTTGAAGTTTCTTACCCTTTAGGCTAATTATGTCTTTAAAAGAACATTTCCCATCTCTGCAAATGTAAATCATTGAAAAAAGAATTTATTTCTAGATGATGATGTCTTCCATGGTGGTTGACATATGTGCTGGTCTTCAAATAGAATTAAAAATTCAAACATTCAGTGAATAATCATTTATCAGGTTCTGTGTACCCAGTTTTATGCCACACAGGGGGTTCGTAAGATTAGAATAAACATGCCTCATACTTTTTCTGCCATTGTCATATCCCTACATATTCTGCTGTGCACATGAAAGACAGTCAGCAAGTGCTGGCCAGGGACCTAGAACAGAGTTAGCTTGCATCTGGATTCCTGAGGCTCTCCATCTGTACTGCTGGGAACATTTCCTTCATTCCTCCTCTTCAGCTGACCTTTCTAGCTTCCCATATCATCATGGGTAAATGTGTGTGTGTTAATGTATGTGCAATAACCCTGTTACAAAAAAAAAAAAAAAGCAGGTACATTTGAACTTAAGACAAAGGAAACACCAGCAGCTTACCTAAGAAGTGTAACCAAGAGCACTAACCCCAGCTCTATGCAATAAAGTGTGAAACTAACAATGTCTAAATATCAAAAATTTTTTAGTATTATTAGTGTTTTCATTGGATGAAGATTTGATCACAGGACTTTCACGTTTTTTATTCCTACTTCCAGAGGCCATTTGCACTGTGAAAACTGCTCATAAGAAGCAGGACTTTGAGAGTGTCCTGCAGCTAGGGTCTTTCCATAATGTATCTGGGGCGGAAATATTTAAGTACCTGATTTGTTGGTATAGCCAAGTAGGGATCAAAATTCCTTCTCATTGGAAAGACATGATACCAAAATAGAGATCAAACAAGCAGGTGGCATCCATGGGGCTGTATGGGGCTGAGAATCAGGAAATTCTGATGTTAATTCTGGTTTTATGACTGTGTTGCAAGACTCAACCTATAAATACTCCCAGTTTCCTCATCTGTTTATTAGGAATGGGAGCACTCTGTCCAGTAATTGTAAGTTAATATACTATGCTGCTTATTGGAACGAGTAGCCATAAGAACATTGCAAATCATTAGTATCAGGTAATTTTAAAGGAAAATTGATATATATATATATATATATAATATATAATCTGTAAATATATACACGTGCTTTTCTTTAAGATAGGTGCAACCAGATCAAATAACTGTGATGACTGCATGACGAAGATGCTCGGATGTATGCATCCCAGGTGAATGGGCCTTTATTTTAATCAGGACACACAAACTAATTTTTTAGGGCTGGGGGAAATAACTGGATTTGAGAGAGGAAGTAGTCAAAATAAAAAAGGAGGACCAATAATGTCTTAGTCTGACTTTCTTAGAAGCAGAGCCTTAGTTGAGGATAGTTGTACCAGTGACTTACTGAAGGAGCCTGCATAGGAAAGACCTGACAGGGAGTGAGAGAAGCAGGCAAAGGCATAGGATACAGCTAAATAAGGTGGTGGTTTCAGAGTCTAACTTCAACCTGATCCCAGCAGATCTCTGGGGTATGAACTGCATCACAGAGGTAGTTTCACCTTGTGGTAAGAGTGCTGGCTTTTATTCCGATATGTATCAATCAGTCCTTGTCTTCAGACCATCCTTGAGAAGCCCTCTTCTGGCAAACTGATTTCCATTGGCTGAGGGGTGCAAATAGGTCAGTCATTGGTAGCCATTACATATGTATAGCACCTTGGGAACAGGTTCATCTGCCAAGTAATAGGGATATGGGTTTGACACCATCACATTTATAACATATAATAAAACAGGCTTCCTAGGGATGCTAACTGAGTTCAAACTAACTGTGGCTCTGCAAAATCATGTAAATTTCTGAAGGCCAGAGGATTTCTCTGTTTTGCTCCCTGTTCTATCCCTAATACTTAGAAATTTATCTGGCTCCTAGAATACGCCCAGCAAATGTGTGTTGAATGAATGAAGGAATTCCTGACAAATATTTTCCTCCTAGTCTAGCCTCTATATTTTGGTGCATTCTTCCCCTGGTTTTTCTGCTGACTCCAGTGCTCTCCTTTCTCCTCTCAATCTTAAGTTTTTCAAAGTTTATCAGATAATCAAATTGGTTCTATGAAGCATTTTTGAGGAAGCGGTGTGTGTGTGAATATGACAGAAAGAGAGAGAGACAGATGTATAACAGTGCACATTTGTGGGTACATGCCTCCATGTGTCCTGGCAAGTTACGAGTTCTAACTAAACATGCCTTTTTCTAGTTCTACAACTACCCCCTCGTCCCCATTTTCTGAAGTATCTCCAGAATAATACACATATTACTCAGGTTATCACTCAATAACCAGTTCACTGTCACCCACACTTAATAATAAGACAAAGAGTAACAATCAATAGTGTTTATTGAGTACTTACTATGTGCCAAGCACTGTACTAAATATACTCATTTCATTAGGTGTGATAATAAAGTCATAACATAGGAACTTTTATTATTTATATTTTCTGGATGAATGGACATGAGCTTAGCAAGTTTAAGTAGCTTGCCCAAAGCCACACAGCTAGCAAGAGAAGAGCTAGGATTTGAGCCTAATCAGCAGATGCTACCACCTTCTCTTAGCCCCAAGGTTACAGTGTCTTAACACCTTGAATATTTCAACAGCTTGCTAACAAATCTCCCTTTTTCAGCCTATCCCACATGTGGCAGCTGGGATGATCTTTACAAAGCATCGCTCTGGTGATGTCACTGCTCTGCCGAAAACTCATTAGTGAATCTCCATGAATTTCACAATAAAGTCCAAAGCCTCTCATATAGTTTTATAAAACCCACCCTGTCTCACCCCTTTAATACAACTCTATCTGCTTCCTTTGCCCTCTCTTACTTTGTCCAGATAATTAAACTTCCTTCAGATTCTTAAAGACACCCTCTCCCTCCCTTTTGGACCACAATATGGGCTTAATATAAGAAGGTTCTCTTCTACTCCTGTTCTCCTCAGTTTAATAGAAATCCTTTAAGAAATAGCTCTTGACCTCCCAAACCTGCTGTAGCTGTCCTCCGTCTTTGAGACCCGAGTGCCTGAGTTATTCACCTGTTTTATCCCTACAGAGCAGACAAGAGCTTGGAATCTAGTTGCCAGTAAATGACATTTGCTTTCAGATGGAAGGAAAGAGTGAAGTCTAATGTTATAAAAATGCTCTCTCCTACCTACCCTCACTGTAAACTCTGAGGAGAGTGACTATGCCTAATGAGACTATCTTCCATAATACCTAAGATACTGTGTACTATGTATAGGTCCTTAGTAACTATTTACTTATTAATTATTATTTTTACCTTGACTTCAGCTGCAATCTTTACACTTTTCAGCCAGGAAAGCTAATGTTTGATTAATGGCTCTTCCTTTAACCCAGATATAAAATGATGGAGTTATTGGGTTGAAGGTCATCAACCTAAGGCTTCTCCTAAAGGCACAATTTCCAGTATAGTTTATCTTGAGTATAATTATTCAGTGTCTATTTGTACTTCTCTAACTTTGAAGGACTCTCCTAGGTAGGAGAGGCTTCTCTGTCTTGACTTCTCTGTCATGAGTTTTAACATATTTTTTCTCATATTTAATCAATATTTTCTCCGTATCATATGGAATTTATTGGACAGGAAACCCAGAATGCCATTAGTAATTCAGTGGATGGCAAGCTGGCATTTTCCTTCCTTTACCAGTCTGGGCTCTTTTCCCTAGAATTCTAACTGAGGGGCCATTTGAAAAACCCTCAACTGGGGAGTGGAAGGGGGCAGGGAGAGAGTCTTAATGCCTGGTGTGAAATTGTCCCTCAGAGCAATCATTGCCCAGTGTTCTTGGCTTTGGCCCAACCAGCCCATGTGACACTCCATTCTCCCTGACTCAGCCTTCTGTGTCGAGACAAACGATTCACTCCCAGTGTATTTTTCTGCCTCTACTAAATAGGCCCTCTAACCATCACTGTATCTTTCAATTCCAGCTAACAGCTTGGACAGCAGTTTTTTAAAAATGTTACTAAGCAGGCATGCTCAGCCAGTGAAATCATGCGGAATCCTCTGTGAATTCTTCCCATATCGCTGGGCTCACAGGAATTGCTGCCTTTTCTAAACTCAGGGCAAAGTCTATTCCGCATATTGTAATAATTTTCCATTGACGAATGGTTTACTAACTTCTGCCGTTTCTTGAATCTTAGCTAAAACTTATCATGTAGTAACTATAAGCCAAACACTGTACTAAATGCTTCGCACAAATGATCTCATTTCATTTTCACTCAAAGCCCTTTGAGAGTGGTGCTATTAGTATTCTCATCTTACAGAGGGGAAAAATGAGGTACAAAGAATTTGAATGGCTTACCCAAAAGCACACAGCAACTACGTGGAAGAGAAGGATTTGACCCCGGAAATATGATTTCAGGGTCAAACAGCTGTCTTAACCCTACATTCCTATGCTAGAGTGTAATGGATGGTATAAGCTGTTACTGGCATTTAATTTCTTTTGTGATCTTGATACATCGCCTAAGCTCTCTGGGTCTTATTTTCTTCATAGTAAAAAGAACATGGCTAAGTTCAGTGTTTCTATAATTAATTACACATACCAGCTATATTCTTTATTAAAATCGTATTAGGCAGGGAGAGAAAGAGATAGGCTGTGAACAAATCCGTCCCTCCAATGAGGATGTGAAGGAATCAGAAGGCCCACTGATGGCACAAGCTGTACTCTTTTTATACTTTTATAATTAGAAAGCCAGGAAATAATAACTCCGAACACTGGTTCTCACCTCTCTGTAGGTATCACCTATTTCAGTGGTGACATTTTTTTTCAGTTGAGACTTTTTCACACTCTAGATTTAGAAATAAAATGAGCACATTTCAAATTCTTAAATGTATTTGGAAAGTGAGAGAAGGTGAAAAGACAGCAAATGGTGCTAGTGTGTATGTATATTACAGCTTAAAAGACAACTCCCACACCTGGCCAGGATGAAGACTTGTGGTTGGCTACCCCAGCAGTCACGTCACTCTTTATTGTCACTGTCTCCTCAAGCAGGGACATGAAGTTAGAACTCTAGTAGTCCTCCTGATCCCTGAGAGTGGGGGCTCACTCTGCCTCAGACCAGGCAGGGATGAGTGCGGGCTGGAGGAGGCAGAGTCCCTGATGACCTGTGGACCTCCCATGACATTTCTACCTTCTGACATCTTATACGTGAGAGGATGAACTTTTAATCTGTTTAAACCTCTAAGCCATTTTAGTTAAAATTTGCTTTTGATTTATGATGCTAAATTGGCTAAGAAAAGGGATACAAAGGAAATCTAAAACTCAGCTTTGAATTTCCTAGTAGACAAAGGAAAGAGTGAACCATAGAACCATCAGAGGCCCAATCCTGGATTGGAGAAACCTGATTCCAATTAATACATTTTCTTTTTTTTACATGAAACATGTTAATGAGGGATTATATAAGAGTCACAAGAGAAGATCCCAAATAATCAGTGATGCCCAAGCATGGCATCCTCTGTCTCTATCACCGGAGACTTTCATACTTAACTGCAATGATGACATGCTGGGTCACATGGGGCAATTAATTGTTAGAAAAAGCAGCTTGCTTACCCCTAAAATCTTTTATAATTATGCCTTTATGTATGATTTATCTCAGGGGCTATCATGTGACTCTCCAATGACTGGCACGACCACAGAGTATCTGTCCTTGCTGCCACTCTCAATTAGTGATTCTCTCAGTTAGAAGTCATGTCCTTAGGTGGAACGTAGGTGGACATTTAGAAATCAGGAAGACGGGCTCTCCGAAGGGGATGGTAAGTCAGAGATTGTGGCTGCAGCCACACATGGCCAAAGTCTGGACTGTCCTTCAGAGATCCATGGAAACATTCTTATAACTGAAGAAAAAAAATGAGTATGTAGCTGATAATAACACAATGTGTATTTTATTTATCCAAGACACTCTTCTCTCTTCTCAGCAGGAAGGTGTTTTTCTGCTTCTAGCATCATGTGATCACAGAATTCTAAAACTTTAGAGCTGTGAAGACACTTAGCGATGATGTTGAGTCATACCCCACTTTTAAAAGTGCGGAAATCAAGAACTGGAAAAGGGAAGAGCGGGGTTCTAGGAAATACACAAATTAATTATAGAGTCAAAATGAGGAATCAGGTCTCCCGAATCCGAACTTTGAAGGGGCTGATGTAAAAGGGTCTTCCTATAACATAAGTTTTTTTTTTTCTTCCTGCCACTTTGCCTCATGATCCTCACTGAATTTCATTCTGGTTTTACCCCCATTTGATCTTCTCTTCTATAAAGTTTAGGAAAATATCAAAGAAGTGAATACAGGATGGACCAAAATTAGGTTTATAGTTATGATTAAGTGATGTATTAATTATCGTATTGTTTTCCACACAAACAACCCTAACCCTTCTGTTGTTCCAGCCTATATATCTCTTTGGTAAGTGCATTGGAAAACATAGAGGATTTAGCTCTATACACAGTCCTGAACAATGCCTCCCATGAGAAAAAATGATGTTCTTTTTAAAAAAACAGGATATTGAAAATTAAGAGAGAATCATGCTCAGAATGAGGGCTCTGGAATTAACAAGACCTAAATTTGAATTCTAGTTTTCCTATTTATCATTTATTAACTAAAGGACCTTGGTTACAGTACTAAATTCTTTTGAGTGTCAGTTCCCCAATATTTGAAAGAAGGGGTAAAAAATTACCTATGAGATTTCTTAGAAGACCTGTGGAATGTTCCAACAAAAGCTTATGTATTTTGGTTGTTTCATTTTTAAACAGAGCACAGTTTTAACACGTCCAGGTAACTGATACATAGTTAGATTACGCTTGGCATCTAGTAATTTTTTTGACCTGAGCCAAGGACACTTTCTATAGACCTTCTGCCCTCCATTACTATACTCATTGTAAAATGTTTATCCAATTGACTATTTCTCCACCCACCCCCTCTACATTAACCTTATGGATTACCCTTTGATGTGCATTATATCAGAAGCTACTAGAAGTCCAAGTGAATTATATCAATGGTGACTGTTACCTTTTTTTTTTTTGCAAAAGTAATCAAGTTTGCTAAGCATGAGTTCCCCTTGGACATCTATTGTTCCAGGTCTCTGAGAATGAAGAGAGTGAGAGGAAGCAGACTGCTATTGTGAAAAGACCTCTGGCCCGAGAATACAAATTCTTGTATTCTAGTTTCACTTCAGTCTCAGCCAGAGCTTTGACCTTGAGCTGCCTGCTCAGAATCTCAGTGAGGCTAAACAATAGATTGTAGTGAATAAAAGTGCATGTTTTAAAATCACAAAGAGCAACCTATGAGATGCAAGACTTCAGCAGGCTATTTATTTTGCTCAAACCTCAGGATGTTGATTAGTAAAATAGGGATGATAATAATAACTCTCTATATTACTTGTAGGATACACACTAAGTTTCTGTGTGAAGAAACTCGTAAAATGCCATGACTTCCTTTCTGCATTATTTTTTAGTAGTTACTTGTTATGTATGGAATTGTATCCTTCAAAAAGACGCTGAAGTCTACCTCCAAGTCCCTATGAATGTGACCATCTTTAATAATAGGGTTTTTGCAGATAATCAGGTTAAGATGAAGTCATTAGGGTAGACTCTAATATGGCTGGTATCATTATAAAAAGGAAACTTTGGGTACAAAGAGAGATGTGCACAGAGGGCAGACGATGGTGTAAAGACACAAGGGAATGCCATCTACAAGTCAAGGAAGGAATATCATAGACCACCTAAAGCAGTAGAAGGCAAGAAAAGATCCTTCCCTTCTCTTGATTTCTGATGTCTGGTCTCCAACACAAAACACAAGACAAAACATTTCTGTTGCTTTAAGCCACCCAGTTGTTGCTAAACTAACTAATGCATTGTGCTAAAGATTACCATATACATTCTGAAATTTTCACTTTTAAAGTTGTTATAATGTTATGACACTACAGGTAAAATATAAGAAACTTGAAACCTATAAATCTCTTTCTGATATACTTCTTATGTATATTATACAGGTTGGGACAAAAGTAGGTTTATAGTTGTTCCTATGAAAAACAATATAATTAATACATAATAATACAAGGATAAGCAGTTTTCCCTACTCACAACCGTAAATCTACTTTTTCCTCACCCTGTATTTAGCACACATAAATCACTCAATGTTAGTTTGCATTA
>VMDR010037266.1:0-10280 GCA_007922815.1 Macrotus californicus | reverse complement strand
AAAAACAAAACAAACAGAAAACTCCCCAAACAATAACAAAAACAAATGAAAATACATTTTATCATTCTTACAATGGTACATGAATGCAAAAAAGAAGACAACTCATTATGCTTTAACTCTCTCCCTGGATCAAAATTTGCTATATAAATTGGGGTTGGGATCCAATCCTATAATTCTTTACTTTGTCTTATTGGCAATAAAGTCTCTGGCATTTTCATGTTGCATATGACAACTGAATCGATTTTACTTACCCTAACAGCAAATCTAATGAGTTAGAATTAAATTTTAATAACGATGCCACTTTGCTGGATGTATTTTCAGTTGCACTGTAATAAAGAAAAATCCCACCCTAGCACCTCACTTAAAAGATTACTTGAGGTTTGGTTTTGTTCTTTTGATTGGCTGTACGTGCAGGAAAGGGGTCCTCTCTCCCAGAAGGACAGCTGTTGCAGCTATGGTTGTTTCTCATGCTGCTGTGACAGGTTTCATTTAACACTGCGCCCTCCCCTCAGTCACATCATTTTGAGACCAGCAACTCAGAATGGCTGTCTGGAGTTAAGAGTTGGCCACGGTATAAAGTAAAGATAATTTGGTCTCCACAGGAATTCAGATTCTAATTTGGATCTCACTGTGTTCTCATCAGGGAGACTAATGAGCTACCCAACTGTGAGTCTCTCTGCTAGGAAGCCTTGGATTTTCCCCCAGGCCAGACACAGATATTTTAAGTTGTAACCAAGTTGGCCTTATCATTGCTCATGTTTGACCACTAGAAAATCGTATCTATTCACGTCCATGTTCAGAAAAAGTGATCTGATTTCATGTGGATGCCTGACCTTGCCTTCATGTTGATGTTGAACATGTAGGGTAAAGACTTTCATCACTTTTCCTGGAGTCTTCTTCAGTGACATTTTTTTAACACCTGAATTTGCATTTATCTAAGGTGGCATTGAAGAAGTTTATTACTACTAGCATTTTCATGCCATTCTGTACTTTTAAACATGAAAATTATTATGAGGTTTCTTGCTGGGGAATATTTGGCTATTCTACTCAGCAACTACTTATTAAAAAGATGTTTGTTTCAGACACTGTGTCTAGAAGATAGCAAATGTAGAAATGAGAGAAAGGGGAAGATTGCAGAGAAACATGAATAACTTTATGTTCACTGCACATATTATATTAATTTATCTTGTTAAGAAAAGTTATAGATATGATAAATTTGAACTATAACCATCAAAAGACAAAAAATAGGTATATATCTTTGTTGGTTTTATTAATTATCACTCAACAAGAAAACTTTGAAACTTTTCCTTCTCTCTTGGTTCATAGATGTTGAAACTGTAAGAAGTTACCAGGTGGTCCCTCCCCGAAAATAAGTACTCCTACAAGAAAGTCTAGTTCATGGACTTAGTGTGTATCTTTTTTTCAGAAAACAAGAATTAACTTGTTAAAGATAGTTTAAAAAAAAGAAAATTGTGGGTCAAACGAATCTAGAAATAGAGGACATAGAAGATTTCGAAGTAGAAACAGAGGCTTATATATTAAAATCTTGGAAAAAACTGTTATAGATGAAGCAGATAAATTCCTTCCTCTCTCAGATTTCACACTTGAGGTTTAATGTTACAATCTGTCTTTGCTGTGAGACAGGAGTAGTTTTGCAAGTTGTTAGATATTTAGTACTACACAACGGAGAAATAACATGAAGCTTTTGCAACATGAGAGGGTAGGTATTGTAAAAGGTGCAGTAGTTCATGCAATGAAAGTCAGATGAAGGGACTGCTCAGTTCAGAACGAACTCAATGACAGACGACAGACTATTAATTAGATCAGCTAATAACTGAAAAAAAAGGAAAGGAAAAACAGTTGATGAAGAATAGAAAAGTAAAACAGAATGACTTAACCATAAAAGAATGAAGAAAGACCATGGGAAAAATTGATGAAAATTAAGAATTCTTTAAGACATGATAAATGTGTTAATTTTGCTTTTAATTCAAACATGAAGAAGAAAATGTAGTACATGTATAATATATTATGAGAAGAATAAAAGTCCAATCCATCAACTAACATGTACTTAATTTTTATTTTTAGAACTAATATAATTATAACCTTATTTTTATTAAAGATAAAATACTTTGTAATTCACAATTTACTGAATTTTATTGAGAAAGTCTCAGTAAAGCCCTTCCCGACCTCATCCTTGACCTTCAATGTTCCCTATAATTTCAGTCTCTTTTAAATAGGTTTACTTTAAGTGGCTTTTACCAAGACCATTCAAATATTTGGCATAGTTCATTTTTTTGAGGCTGTGTGGCTGATCAACATTCCTTGGCTTTTCAGTGACTGCCAGCTGGGGGCTGCCCTCAAGTCTCAGATGCTGGCCCCAGCTCTGTGCTGTGAGGGCTTCTTCAACACAGCTACTGACTTCATCAAGCCCACAAAGATGAACTCTGGTCCTGTCTGCAAACATAGAGTCTGATATAATGCATTCACGGAAGTGACATCTATCACATTTGCCACATTTTATTGGTTAGAAAGAAGTCACAGGTCCTACTGAAACTGGGTGGAAGCCATTCCAGGCCACCTCAGGGGCTGACTGCTACAATCTCCTACTGTCAAAAGCAAAGAATATGCGACCCTGGAAACTGAAGTCCAAGTTTATGTAAAATAGATAAGTTGTCAGTTACATCATTTTTGAATATTTAGAACAATTAAATGAAGTTTACTAAAAATAAGGAATGCATCTTATTTTGACTTTATACATTTTTAGTGTCCTATTACACTAACTTTTTAATTTGCTGTCCTACTTAAATTTCCTGAAGACTTGGGATGTTTTTAGCGGTGATCTAAAACTGGCAGAATGTCACTTTTTCTGAAATCTTCAACTAACCCTAAACCAAAGGGAATACTGATGAAGATTTCGTAGAAGTCATTGAGAGTAACTCTTTCAGTTTCTTAGCTGATAATACCATCTTTCAAATGTAAAACTTAAGTTTGTGGACTTCATTCAATTTACCTTAAAGTAGCAAGTAAATAGTGTATGCAGTCACAAAGATGAAGACACTGTTAGTTGATGTTAGTCTAGGATAAAACACTTGATAGAGAATATTCTGAATTATATATTTATCCTGAATTGTCTTAGATGAAATCAAGACCACCAGTGAAATGCTGCCAGGAATTAGGAAGAATCCAACTGAGTGACATGGATGCTGTTCTTACTATTTAATGGTGACCATTGTCAAGCTAGAACACAATGCGTAATAGTCATATTGATGAATCCTGGTGGAAAGAGGAAAGGAGTTAGGTAAAAGTCAAATTTGAAATGAAAAACAAAGTACAAATACTTATTTATTGGTAGTAATTAATAGGGAATATTGCAAGGGTTTGCTTTATTCTTTCCTCTATTAATAGTGTATATAAAATTTTACGTTTGTTATATAATGTGCAAGGGTGTATTTATGAGGTAGATAGTATTATTATCACATTTTAAAGATGAGGAAATGAAAGCGCAGGAAGATTAATTAGGCCAATTAAGGTTGTTCAGCTAATAAGCAGTAAAACTATGATTCAAATACAAGCAATGTGGCTCCAGAATTGAGGTTTGTAACACCTATGCTATGCTTCCTCTTTCGTAACATTCAGAAAAATTATTTGATAAAGTTAAACCTTTATTAATTATAAACATACTAGAATTAGAAATGTAAGAAAATATGTATAAGGTAAAAAAGCCATGTTTACTGAAAGTCTTCAGATTTTAGATACATTTCCTGTAATGGAAGGAATGAAATAGACTACCTCCTAACACTTCTTTTGCCCAGTGTTTATTCACTCAGCAAGTATTTGTCTGTCACCCTCCATGTGCTGGGTGCTCTCCTAGGCACCGCGATGCAGTAGAAAGGAAAATGGATGAAATAAACCCTATCCTTACAGAACTTATGATCTAGAAGTAGAAAATAAATAAAGTAATTGTGTTTGTTTAGTATTAAATTTGTGGGTTTAATGTGAGGGTTACAGCTTTAGATAAGTTGATCAGAAGGTAATATTTGACTTAAGAGTGAAAGAGGTAAGATAAAGCTGGAGGTTCTGGCTAATGCAAAAAATAAAAATATGACTTAAAAAATGACCAGGGTGGCTGGAGAAGATTCTTGAAATGATTTCAATTTTCTTAAATTTATTGAGGCTTGTTTTATGGCCTAACATGTGGTCTTCCCTGGGACATGTTCCATGTGCACTTGAAAAAATGTATATCCTGCAGTTTTAGGGTGTAATGTTCTCAAAATATCAATTAAATCCATCTGGTCCAATGTGTCATTTAAAATGACTGCAAGATATGAAGATAGAAGTGAACAGATAAAAACCATTGTTAGAAGAGGTTCTGTACTTGTACAAAAAACTAAAAAAAAATCTACACAAAAAATTACTTGTGTTAATAAGAATGCAGCAAGTTTCCAAGAATTAAACCAACATAAAATCCATAGCACCTCTTTATACTAGTAATAACAAATTAAAATGTAATAGAAACCAAACACCATTTACCCAAATATCTTGAATTTAGCTTAACAGAGACACACACACACACATACACATACACTCTTTTAAAGCTTTATTAAAGAACTTTAAAGAAGACCAAAACAAGTGGACTTTTGTGTCAATGCCTTCCAAATTAATGTAGACATTGACTGTTCAATATTCTCAATAAAAATTCTAGCAAGATTCTACTGGGGAATTTGAAAAACCAATTCTAAAAAAATCTATTGAAAATCAGCAACTCACAATGAGCTAACACAGGTTTTATTTTACAAAAAACAAACTATTATATTCAGATACTACAGAAGTATGTTAAGAGTATATAGCTTCAGCACAAAAACAAATAAATAGACCGATTAAGTAGAAGAGTATATTCAGCAAATCCTTTCATACATAAGAATTTGGTATGTAGTTGATCTGGCATAAAATACAGATGATAAAAAAATCAAACATTTGTTAAATCATGTTAGAAAAATAGACTATGTAGAGGAAGATGACTTTCAGCCTACCTCATATCATATTATAAAATAAACTCCAAATGCACTGCGGAACTAAATGTTAAAAACAAATAAATAATGCTAATGAGAGATCCACTATTATAGCCATCAATTTTTGTGGAAAGATTTCTGAAAATATCATTGGCCAACTGGTTTCACAAACACCCAAGCTCTGAGGTGCAGCTCTGTGTTATTCTAGCTCTTGGTATATTTCCATGTAAGAGGACGATGGAATTTCAAAACGATCGTGTCCAACCCTCAAAATATAGAGCAGTTTTAGAAGAGGCCATTAGATTTGGCGTTCAGTAACTGGGTTAAAATTTCAGAGGAGGGGGTTTTTCAGTAGTCAGCTAGGGGCACAGTCCTAAAAGCACCCAAAGCATTTTGGACACCTTATGGGTGGATTCAGCCTGACTAATCACTTGGCAACAAACAAACGTCTTTCTCGCCAAGACATTGAGAAATACAGAACTGCTGTGTTTATTTTTATTTTATTTAGAGACACAGACATCCTCCTGGAGCCAAAGCAAAACTTGGAACCATTTTGGATTTTGGTCCCTGAGCTTAGGTTTACTCTTTAGTTTCATAAAAGAGTAAACAGTATTTTGGACAATCAGTGGTTTTTCCCAAAGCCCTAACTAACATTATCTCCCTTCCCGAAACAGGCTGTTGAGCCAGGCTGTGGCCAATAGTTCCTGAAAGGGCAGTAACAGTTACCACTCTTGCCTTCTCCATCACTGTCTCACCGTCTTCCGTGCGTGTCATAAACATTCTAGAACGAAGGCTCTACAAACCCAAGCTATCTGTTTCCATAGGGGAATAGTTCGTAAAGAAAAGAGGTTTATGAAGGCATCATCGTTATTTTTTTTTTTTTTGCCAAGAGAACTGAATGTATGCTCTCCTTTCTTCATGCTTCACTCTTAATAGTAAGACACTTTTTTTAAGTGTTTTTGAGGACTTTGGAATTTAGTAGTAAAGACACAAATTAACTTATCCAATATTCCAAATCATGGGTCAGAGTGTAGGAAGTATTCTGTGTGGGTGTCATCCTGTAGTTAATTTACACAAGGAAACTACAGCTTGTCTTCAGCAGAAGAGGATTTTCTCATTACCCAGCAGCTGTGTTACAGAGAGGCGCTGGAGGGCGGAAGAAGACAGTTTCCACTTAACATGGGAAACACAAATTTCTCATAGAAAGCCTTTGCTGAAGGAGGAATGGCCTCTCTAGGAGGAGTGAGTTCCACATGAACAGAGGTTTTAGGCAGGGGGTTGGGTACTTGTAAAAAACTATAAAAGCTTTCAGAGGGTCCCAGTGTTTTTCCAACACTGAGTCTATACTTCTGAAAATTCATTTGGGGGCTCCTGTTGTGTATATATCCTCATCATTTGTGTATAATTTTTCAGACTCAAGGGTCAATGGATTGGTTTAACTTCAGTTCAAGCAGACAACGTTGGCTCCATAGGGCCACTGTCTGGGGCAGGAAGAGTGTAAGAAATGGTGGGCAGAGGTGTTGTAGTGAGCATTGCACGTGCAGAAAACATTTGTAGTCTTCCCTACATGATGCAAGCACACGAGATACATGTCACTTCCTCACCTGCAGTGGTGTTTATGCCATTCTTCTTTGTCTGAATTTCTTTCTTCCCACCCATGGAAACACAACCAGTTTTCCTGTCTAATATCAAATAGAATTTCTCCATAAAACAATGTTCTTATCAATAAAATCACATAACTATGACAATTTTCTGCTTCCTGCTTCCCATATGTCCATCTCTTCATCTATTGAGCTCGATCATATGTACTTTCTTATAGTCCTTACCTTATTCTGTTACCTATTATTTTTATTTTAACGGCATCTTTTCTTACCCACTAGAATCTAAATGAGGACAGAAGTCATGTCTAATAGGTCCTTATATTACCTAAATGGTGTAATTCTCTACTTTATAGCTAGTTAATCTCAATAGACAGATGTTAAACGAATGGATGAATGGATCAAACATTCCAAATAGAGGAGAAATGACCAGGTTGCCTTGCCACTGCTGGACACCTCCCACCTTTCTTTAAAGATCACCCACATGTTCTTTTATTTCGGACGCCGCACTGGGAAATGACAGGTCAAGTTTAGCAGGGCATGTGCAACTTTGTGAACGATAGCTTGAAGACCACATTACATTTTCCCCCCTTTTAGATAAAGAAAAGAGTCTGAGCGGTGGTCAAAAGAGGGGGAAAAAATGAAGTTTAATCACTCATCACTAAAGGTGTTAAAATGGGACCATTGAGAAAGGTGTTGAGAAAATGACTTCCCTTCAGAAGGTAAACCCTGTCAACAGCCTGAGGTAAACCTCACTCAACTGTGTGTGTGTGAAGGAGGTGAGTGTGAGGAAGGTGAGAAGATTTCAGGCCACTAAATATGATTGTGTTGATCACTTCATAAGGCACAGAAATGCCAACTTGTTATGCTTCCCGCCTGAAACAAATGAAATACTGTGTGTCAACGATACTTTAATTTTTTTAAATGTAGGGGAAAAGCTTTTTGAAACACCAGTGACTGTTTTCCATGTTTCCATTTAAGTTCTATGCATAAGAAAAATATTCCCCTGTATTCCAGAGCAATAAATTATTTTTTTAAAATATGCAGCAACTGCGAGCCAACGAGAAGCTGAGGCGGAGACATTGAACAGCCACCTTGGCAGTGGGTTCTCAGTATATGTTCCCAGGGTTAATACTCAGCAAAGCAAAGAGGATGCTAGCCAGACAAAACAGGCACAATCCTCAAGGTAGAACAGAACCTTGCCAGGCCAGCCAAAATATCATTTCTCCAACGACTTTTTCTCCAGGAAGCCCTTCTGAAAAACACCTTTCCAGCACAATAGTCATTGAATCCAGTTATATATTTTTAGGCACCACTCAGCATTCTTTTTTTAAAATTTCTTCCATTTCAAGAAAATTCTGCACATCTGGAAAAAACAGCAATGAAGAACAGGAACTGGAGTATTTGTGCTCGGCTCCTACTGGGCATGTTTCATTTAATTTCCTCCGTTTTTATGACACTTTCCTATGCTGCCTCTCCAGACATTCAATAAAACACCTCACTGCGAAGAAACCATAAGGGAAGGAAAATCTAAAGAAAGTCCGGCTGAAGTCCTGGGTGTCTGATCACTCCAAAGATCACAAAGACAGCAGGAGCAGGCATTCAGGCTTCTGCTCCCAGTTCTCTGGGGTATCCCCTTGGTCCCTGTGTACAAACTCTTCTGCCCTTTGCATCTCTAAGCCATTGATAGACAGACTGGTCTGCTGTGTTCATCTTCTAGAACCAGCCTACCTCCTGAATGTCAGAAAGAAGAAAACGCAGAAGATGGTGACTTTGATTCGGTTTTCCATACTTCATTCATCTGGTCTCCAGTCAGTTTTTCCACTGGGCAAGTGAGAAGTCATGCTTTCTTTTTTTTTTTTTTTTTGCACTTTTTAAGAATTCAGATCTAGCTGTGGATACTATCAAGACCAAGAACAGGACCTGGTTGGGACAGGGAGAGATGAGATATGGGATAAATAGGTCCAGAGCCAGGTCATGACCCAAGCTTTTAAGCATGATGGGAAAGCAAAGCCAGGTTGAATTATTGGGTGCCTAGAGAAGTCATTGTTTTAGAAAAAAATAAAGGATATTTAGCACCTAGTTCTGGGTATTGATTATCTAAGAAGGAAATGGCTTTTGCCTATTTGCAATATGTGCATGAGTTTCAAATCCTTGCCTAATAACTGGGTGCACAGGGAGAGAATCTATGACAATATTGGGTGTCCACAATATGTGAGGAAGCAAAAAACACAAACCCCAAAATGAAGAGGCCGGGAGGGCTAAAACGAAATTTTTCAGGGGGTGTCTCCTAGCACATTTGAAATATCCGCAACTCGCATTTTCCTTCACCACACTTTCTCCCTGACACAAGCATACTGCCAGTTAATAAATTACTCTGGCCTACCTCTGTGCAGAGGGGTTATAAATAAATCCCTTGGCTTTTTTAAAAATGTTTTTAATTCAACAAATAGTTATTACCTTGTCTTCAGTCCATGTAGGCTCTGTGCTAGACACTGGGATTAGAATCATCCTGTTTTAAAAACTTATATTTAATTTTTAAATTTTATTTTGGAAGAAATGGCTTAACATGAGATCCACCTCTTAAATTTTTAAATGTACAATGTATTATTGTTGTACAATATAGGTACAGTGTTGTACAGCAGATCTCTACAGATTATTCATCTTGCTTGACTGAAACTTTATGTCCATTGAATAGTAACTACCAACTTTCCCTATGTCCAACCCCTGGCATCCACTGTTCTAGTCTTCACTTCTATGAATTTGACATTTTTAGGTACCTTAGATGAGTGAAATCATTCTGTATCTGTCTTTCTATGATTGGCTTATGTCTATATAGTTCCTTAACCATCTTAGGCAATAGATAATTAAAATTCCTTGACACACTCTTTATCAATAAAAGAAGAAGGCTTATCTTGTGTAATAAGGGGTTAGTTTTGTTTCTCTCTGTTAATGGGCCCAGGATCAGCTTCCCATGACAGTTATCCATTCATTTCTCTGGGAATGACCCAATGTCTTAGAATAAGTTGACCTCTTATCTTCCTGGCATCTCAACCTAAAAATCTAAAGCAATGAGGCCACATTTCAGCATTTCCCTTACTAAAGTTTTTTTAATAGTCTAGACAATTGCTGTTATCAAAACAACTAATAGAAGAAATTCAATGTGGAAAACTGCCCACCATTTTCCAGAATTGGGAGGCATGTTCTGCTGGCTTCACTGTGCCTCTGCTGGAATTATATTTGCTCTATTTCCCTGTTGACCACTCTTATGTTTCTCAAGGATGGAAACCCCAAAGGCTTGAACTCGGGGTTTAGGGGCACCGACCATCTCACAGCTGACAATCTGTGTGTAGCTTCTGACTCAGATTGATCCATGATCAAATGTAAGAATAAAGATGGAGAGAGACAGAGGGAGAGAGAGAGTGGTACCGTCAGAGATAGGGAAAAGAACTAAGCATGGAACAGGAATGGCTTCTAGATTCCTAGTGCTGTCCTTGATGGTGGCAGATGATTAGACCATTAAAAAATAACCAACTTAGAAAAGCAATTTGAACAAGTGAAATTTTATAGAACATTGTTGAAAAAAAGAGCAATGAAATTTTGTAGAACACTGTTGAAAGCAATTTAGTTGAAAACAAGTTGGTCAGCAGGTCATTTCACCTGAAATGATGAT
>VMDR010037265.1:0-10276 GCA_007922815.1 Macrotus californicus | reverse complement strand
CATCCAGAAAAATCAATGTTTTCTAACACTTAGAGTCACAAAGAAACACAATTACAAATGAACCTAAAATTTAGTAAGATTTGATTTATTCTTTCATTACAGGTTTGTTAGTTTTCTTTTTCTTAAGTGGACATTTAAGTACAGTTAAATGCAGTTTATATATTGTATACTTTTTGTTTTAGCTTCATACAAGGTTTTAAATACAACTTGTGCCGAATATATACTGGCAGTTGCCAAATTTTCCTGTCTGGCCTGGACTTCCTCCTTACTCCAGTCTTGTAGTCCACCAGCACACTTGACACATCGACTTTCCGTATAATAGACATCTCTGACTTCACACACCCTAAAATAGAAGTCCTGCTCTCTCCACCCTGCCCTACTCTTCTCACAGCCTTCCTCAGATCAGGCAGCGACAACTTTGTCCATCCAACTGCTCAGGCCAGAAGCTTGGGAGTGTCCCTTGACTGTATTCTTTCTCTCACACGCCATCGGTGGAGTTTCAGAACGCACCCAGGACCGGACCATTTCTTACCACCTCATTCTACCGCTCAGATCTGAGCTCCTTCACTTCCTGTCTGGATTTATGGGAAGGGTCCCTGAGCGATGTCTCTGCTGTAATCTTTGCCCCTTAACTCAATCCTCTGCTCAAAAACCTCAAGTAGCTCTCCATTTCAATCAGAGTAATTGCAAAAGGTTGCCAAAGCTCTACACGATCTAGCCTTCCACGACTTCCCCGACCTTACCACCCACGATTCGCCACGTGGCTCACACAGCTGCAGTCATGCTGGCCACCCCACTGTTCCCGGAAGATGCCTCTGCCTGGAACACGTGTTCCTCACACACACCTGGCTCACTCTGTCTCCTCCTTGAGTCTTTCTCCACATGCTGCGTTCTTGAGGAGGCCTTCCCTAGTGGCCTTTGAAAATTACCACATGTGCCTCTAGAGTGGCAAGAGCCTATCTTGTATCTGCATCCACAGGTTCTATTTGTGTTCTAGACAATGTAGTTTTTCTCTCTAGATCCCAGATTTCCCAGTATAAATGTTGGGGTTTGGGCTAAATGTCCCATAAAGCCCTCTGGCCTCTAAAATTACAAAAAAAATTCTGAGGGCAATTTGACCCTGTTAAACTAGTTAAATTTGGGCTTGCAAGTCTACTATCAGTAAAGGGGACAGACCCCATTTACTTGTAGGAAACATAGAAACATAACAAGGGATGCCTGCTAAGGCAACTGCTATACTTATAAGTGCTATTTAAAAGCCTGCTTATTTTTGTTGGCCCCAGTTCACTTGGACTCACTACATAGTCGGGAGGCCTTGAAAAAGGAAATTGAGTTCTCTGGGCCTTGGTTTCCTCATCAGTAAAGTGAGGATATTGTGCCAGATGATCTCCCAGTTCTCTGATAGATTTAGAATTCTCCCTTTGTAAGAGGAAATTACACACTTCTCCTCATGGTCACGACTCTTCATCTAGTTGTATAAAATATTCATATGCAATTTGCCGAGCAGCGATGCAAAGTCCTTTGGCTTTGTGTAGCATGGCACCATTCCCATTGAGCATAATTGTAGGTATTTCTTATTATAGTTCAGTCCTATGCCTAGCAGCCTGCAGAGTCCTCAGAATTGAGATGGCAGTGAGGGTGACTCCAGGACACACACTGCTACATTCATTTCCAGTGTCAGGTAATTGTGCAAAAAGACAAGGTAGAACGCGTAAACACAGCAGCTGTATTGTCCCCAGTGTCTGAAAACTTCTTGTTAGGATTGAGAGTTTTGTTATGCCTGAATAGAATGGTCAGAAAATCATAGGCCTCTGACTATTTTAACATTAATACTCAAAAGGTTTTTGGAGGAAAGTCTCTTTTCCGATCTAATGGGCTCAACACTTTTAATTCTGAGAAAGATCAGTTTTAGGTTTTCCTTTACAAATGATACCTGTGAAAAATAACCAGCTGAAATTACCAAGTTGAGTCATTTTTCCCCCCTTTGTGAACTCCATTTAAATATAATTATTAAGCTATAACCTTACTCAGTAAAGACTTGCTGCCAGAAGGATTGTATAAAAAAGGATATTTTCTGCTTTTATTTTTTTCTTCATGAAACAAGGAAGAACAGATTGACAGCTGGGAGTTATAAAAGCAAGAGCTGATGCACTTTTGGCACATAGGGGCAGAATGTTTTGAAATTTACACTTGTGTGTTTTTCAAAATGTTTTTGAGGTGTCACCCGGCAAAATCTCACAAAATCCCTTTGAGAATGAAAAACAGACAAGATTGAGGTGGCCATTTTCCCCAGGAAAGAACCCAGAAAATGGAAGTAAAGACCATTCAATATCTTATTTCCTATGAAGTTATGTAACTATTATCCCTCCCTCCTTTTCTTTCTTCTTTCATTTTTGAGTTGTACGTTGTTCTCATTTAGGGTTTGGGAATGTGATTTTCTTGTCACTGGAAGTGTATCAGTAACAATGCGTAAAATGCCCCAAGGATAAACCAAGGTGTCTTCAGTAACACTGCTACCTACTCGAGCTTTACCATTTCGTAGAGAGGCTATTTTGGAGAATCACGAACTTAATTGAAATCATAGGTCACTCTTCTTGGTGTTTTCAGGCAAGCGCATGAGATGCACTATGGAAACTCAACCCTCATAATGTTTTTTTTTTCTTTATTACTGGGGAGGTTTTTAAGAAGACTGAAAGCTTATGAGTAGTTGTAGAGTCTGAGAAACACTTTCAGTTATAAATTCCTGGGATTTTCTATGCTTTCCTTTGTAGCTAGAATTTAATTTTATTACGTTTAAATTTCCTTTCTCTTTATAAAAGTCATTTTCCCCCAATACACACAAATGCATAATCTTGAAATAATAAAGCTTCTTCTCATTTCTGACAAATCATTTGATGTCCTATTCTTGTTTCCCTCCCACAGTCAAGATGGGGTCACACCCAGAAATTACAGTTGATTTGACCTTGGTTGTCCAGAGCAAGTTGCCTTGTTCTTGGTAGTCCTCTATTCCCAAGGGTGGCATGCTGCCTCTCTGCCTCATGCCTCCTGATGCCTCCTGGTTTTCACTGCAAAAGGCAAATTTTCTGGAACACTGGCAACAGCCCTTCTAAAAAGATTAAGTAACCCCCACTGTAGCTGTACCAAGGCAGGCTGGGAGACGAGGAGAGAAAAAGTCCAGTCCTTGAGTGTCTCCAACAGAGGTTTGTTTGCCATCAATTAAAAAAACAAGCTTTCCAAACACAACTGTGGAAATGAAAAATAACATAAAAAATTGAAAACTCACTCATTTGGAAGGAAGAAGGAAGGAAAGGAAGAAGGAAGGAAGGAAGGAAATAAGCAAGGGAAGAAAGGGAAGATAAAAACGGAGGAACAAGGGAAAAGAAAGGAATAGAAGGTGACGTGGCTGTTGGTAACATTAGTCTCTGAAACCAGCTGGAGCATTGTGGGTCTCTCAGCTTGTGCGTAATGAATAAAGGCTTTCCAAATGACATAGCGTTGGTTCCAAGAGGGCGGAGGCCTCTTCGGCTCGCGTTCCTTCAGAACCACAGTATTGCAGGCTGCACTCCATCTCACCGCCTGTTTTCCCTGTTTACCAAAGGGAAAGGGGGTGGAGTGGCCTTTAATTATTAACTTTTAAAATATCCTCTTTATTATTTGTGGACATGGCAAAAGCAAAGCTTGTATTTATAGAACATCTCATTCTTTATTTTAATCCTTTTTTTTTTAGTTTCTCCCTACTCAAACTTTCACCTGAGTAAAACCCTGATTTAGCAGACGTGCAGCACTTGGCCCAAAGGGAGAAAAAGGAAAGGGCATGAGGGCCCAGGTGAAATCCAGCCCTGGTGAAGGCAGAGAGGAGTTCCTGGGAATGCCCCGTACTCACATCTGGGGCACCTCTGACTGGCTATATCAGAGGGGGATACTGTCCCAAATGACTACACTTCATTTCAGTAGTTCCAAGGAGACAAGATCAAGTTTATTCCTCTATCATAATCCTCAACCATCCATGAGCATCCTACATAAAATTATGTTTTATATAAAATTGAAGGTTCTGAAATAAAATATGAAATGCTTTGTTAAGAAGTTTGGAACAGTGAATGTTGAGAATGTGAACAAATTGTTTTGAAATTTTATCTGGGTCCTCTCATGCCTAATTGGTAATGGACTCATTTTTAAAAATCTGTATGTCCCGGACTGTTCACATGTGAGACTTAGTGCGACCTGAGCCACGACAGCGATGACATGTGCTGAGTGCCTCGGAGCAGCTGTTTCCTTCCAACTAAAGGTGAGGAATTATAGCTCTGATGCCAAATGGTGGGGGAAGAAAATTTCTTTTATAGTCGTGAGATAAAGTATTGACTTCTGGGGTTCAATATCTACTATATACATGTTAAAAGCAGTGTTTAATATTGTCGTGATATATATGAATCAGGCATCTGGTATTTGTTTAATGGATGAATGCCAATTGGCATGATAGAAAGAATAAAATGAAATTTATGTACGAGACACAGGTTGCTCCCAAGTTATCAAATACTAGTGTTGAAAACAGTAATAAGAATGAGGTGACTTCTTTTTTCTCTTGGTTATTCAAATTGACACAGAAGTAAAATTACCATTATTTTGACACACAGAAAGAAGTAGTCTCCACACCAGGTGTTTAGGTTAGTGTATACTTTTTGGTTTTTCTGTCACACGTGTAGACCAGAGAAATATAGAACTTGACCGACATTTGTGTTTTGGAACTAACAGTTTCTATGATTTTTAGAAAGGGATACATACCTAGGGATGGTATAAACACTGAAAGCCAGATAGGCATTAAAATATATCTTGAAATGTGCATATTCTGGGAATCATATTAAAGATATAACTGAAAGCCAGTGTTTTATGCTCATGAGGCTAAAGAAGCTAATGTCTGATAAAAACACCGTGTAGTAAAATCATTTAGGCTTTTCTTTGCCGGGGCAAAAAAGTATTTGACCCGGCTGTCATTTTTTTGAGGGCATTTTAGAGTTAAAGGACATGATGTGCCATCTTACTGGGGAGTAATAGGTGTGTTAAATGATGCTAAATGTTTCACTCTTTCTGTGTGGTAAATTTCTAGCACTAGATTTTATAATGAAAGTCATTAGTTAATGTATCTCCAGTTACTAATTCTAGAAGTTCAAAATGAAACACAGTTTTCTGGGAAATTATTATTTATCTCAATTAGAGTTAAGTAACCAGAAAGGAGATGAGAGTGGGAAGGGCCAGGCAGACCTGGGGTCAAAGTGAGTTTTGTGCCCAGGCAGTCTTCCTCTGTGAGCGAGCCAGTCAAGGGGTCCAGGCAGGAAAATCCCTTCGGGCAAAGGATCCAACTGGACTGAGCATAGTGAAGTGAGATGGTCCAGATACCAGAACTTCCATTTCAATACAGCCAGGAATGGGACGGACAGTGAAAGAAAGCCCAGTAAACATAAACCTATCCAAAGTCCAATGATCAAAGAAATATGTAGGAAAGCAAGAAAGGGTATAATACTTAGATCTAAATATGAAGAAAAACACAGGCAAAGCTAGGATGATTTGGGTCAGGGCACAAGTGTTTAGAGGCTCAGATGAGACGAAAGACAGGTCTTGAGATCCAGCCCCCAAAACTTCTTGAAATAAAGCAGGCAGCTCTGTCTGCAGGACAGTCTGCAAGGGAGGGGTGTTGAGAGCAGACCCAGGAGAGGTAAGGAAAGGACTTATAAAACCTGTAAAGGCTTTTAAACATCAATCCCAGGGAAATGGGCCCACCACCACTACTGAATTGTTCCCTTGTCTGACCTGGATAAAGCACTAACTATATATGTATTCCAGACACTGATAGAAGAAGACAAGATAGAAGACAAGAGCTTGTCTTCAAAGACTTCCTAGTCCAGTGCTTTTTTCCTTGGATCTATGTATCTAAAAAACTTCATAATTTAGTTAATTTTCTAGGTCCTTTATATTTTCTTTTACAGATGAGTGTTACTGCGTCAAGATAGTCCAGAGAAGAAATTATAACTATTGTCAGATTACTAAAATATGTTGTGACTTTGACTTCTCAGTGTCTCAGATTTTCTCATTTTACACATTCAGTTAAGTTCAAGTGGCTTCTTCAGGGAAGATGGAAATTTAGGAAAAGTATTTTATATTAATGATGGATGCTTTCCTTTTTCTCATTTTTTGATTTTATTAAATATTTCAGTTTACAAACTCCACAGTAAGCTCCTATATTTGGGTCATGCAAAAAATAATAATATTAATTTCTACATATAATGGTCCCTAAATAACCTCAAAATGTATGTCAAATATTTTATGTTAAAAAGCATCCACAAATTGGTCAATCAAATTTCTGAAAGGAATTGTAGACTAATCAGTAGTATTGGCAAAAGTAGTTGTTAAAAATAACATATTATGCATATTTGTCTAGAAATTCCCTTAGCTAACATGGATCTTCACCTTTTGTTTGTTTGTTTAAATCAAATACCCTGGAGCAAAGGAGGTAAGTTGGTAAATTAATCAGCAATGAGGGTGAAATTGCACAGACAAAAGACTTCTACTTAACAAAATCCCTTTATTGCCTCTTTTTATCGAATGGCAGTAATTCCAAGAAGTGGAACGGTTGCCATCATACCCGAGACAAGTGCTGTTCGGTGCTTGATGAGACGGAGAATAGTCTTGCTATGTTCACCTTCATCTCGGGTGCTCATCCCTGAAGTGGTAAAATAATGACAACAATGCTATCATTAATCTAAAGATTGTGCTGGCAATTTTGTTTAAAAGTAATAATAGAAGAAATTGTAGGACTAGAGGGGACCTAGAAAGGACAGTTAGCTAATCTTAGATAGGTAACCATTAATCCAGCTTTTGAGGGTTTTCAGAAAAAGAACATTTCTATCGTTTATCTATAAAAGCTATTTTATAATTGAGTGCTCTGTACTATTCAGAGATGTGTTGTTCCTTTATTCATACACTTACTCACTAATTCAACAAATATATACATAGGATCTCTCTGTGTTAGGCAATAAGGCAAATGAGATTCTACAGCTTTCAGGGAATTTATAATCTAGTAAGAAGGGGAAATAAAACAAAATATGATAAATGATGGTAAATAATATAATAAGCAAAGTTTAGGGGCCCAGAAGAGCCCATAATGGGGATTTCTCATCTGTACTAGGGGATTGGGGAAGACTTGTTTGAGAAAGTCAGTTTTATGTTGGATCTAAAGCTAAAACAGGAGTTTCCAAGTGAAGTCAAGGTTGGGGTGGGGAAAGGGGGGGAAAAAAGAGTTTTCATCTACATCACACAAATTTTGCAATCCAGTTACGCTCCCTTTTATGCTTGTTTGCTGGTGGGATCCCATGGGAAGCCTAGGCCTGGTCTCAGATGGAGAGGTGTGGGCGAGGCTTCCCTGGGGCTCTGGTAGGGCCTGAGGGGGGCCGGGCAGTGATGCTGAGTACAAGCTCTGACATAAAACCCTAGCTTAGAAGCTCAATTTTTTAAACTTCCCAAACCTATGACTTTGGATAAATTAACACAAATTTACAATTTATCTGCCACATACATTTAACATAGCAACTGTGATAAAAAATGTCTTCCCTACAGTTTTGTTATGACGATGATTCAAAGAACTAGTGAAAGGAACACCTAACGCACTCAGCAAATGTTAATTGTTATTGTTGTTTTTGTTATTATTCCTTTCTCTTCTGATTCCAAGAAGCCAGTTTAATCATTATTTCTAAGAAAAAAATCCCATCGCTTCTTATTCTTTACTCTTCAGATTTATTTCAGAATCCTAGTATCTTGTCCCCAGACTTTGATTTTACTATCCCAGCTGCCGAAGATCCGTAAGTTGCCAGATGTATAGCTCTGATTTAAAACCCCTGGGTGTGTGTTTGTCACTAATTTGGGAGAATATTTGAATATTTGGAAACTCCAAATCTAATTAGCATCTGGTAAGGTGTATATGTTCCTGACAGCATAAGGCTGGGATATGGCTTTGCCCCCAAGTGTGAGAGATGAGAGGCATGTCATCAAAGCTCCTTAGTGACAGTCACAATGACATCTGTTCTTTGGACCTGGACCCTGTTCTCTACAAATTAGAATTTAATGTGATATATATATATATCTTTATTTTTTCTTGAGGGACAATAGTGAAAGCAGATTTAAGCATATCAGAATTATGAAGTACTGATTGTTTAAAAGGTCCTGGAGGTACAGGAAGGGAAAACCACACGCTAGAATCACTAATTCTAAGTCCCAGTGGAAGATGAATAGGCTCTATTTATACATACTAGACTGAACTCTGAGACTACCTAGGATAAGAGACAGAAAGGCCCCCATTTCAAATTGCCAGGCATCTGTTGCTAATGACTGTATTTAGTTATAGTGCATAGGGCAGGCGAATGTTCCCCTCTCCGACTTGTTCCTGCTATTATCCAGATAGCTACTCTTGTTTTTCTTTTTTGCTTTTTTTTTCTTGCTAAAATCACAGAGCTGAGCTAGTAGTAGCAAGCCATCGGGACCTGCTAATCAAATCTGAGCGACCGGGTCTCCAATCTCAGCTCATCATATGATTTAAGAGGCCCTCATTTAGACAGGATCTGAAAAGTCCCTTCTAAAGCCTTTACAAAGTGAGAATAATCTTCATTAAGTGCTACGGATTTCACAGAAAAAAAAATGGATTAGGGGCTTGCCACAGGAAAGATAATTAATGTGCTGGAGAGAAGTATAGGCAATAGAAAGAAAATTTTCTCCATAATAAGAAAAGAAAAAAATTACAACAACCAGGGTGGATAATGATTAAATGTTAAGAAGCAGTTCCTGCTGGCTTGATTTTTCACAGTACAATTAAAATTGAGAGAGAGGGAGAAATAGCTGGGGTGAGAAGAGACACATACGCATACATACAAAGGAAACACAGCAAAATATAATCTCAGGATTAAAAGGTACATTTAAGGTTCTTTTGTTGTTAGATTGATATTTATCTCTCCTGGATCTATAAAGATGATATCTTTTACTGTGTTAAAGTCCTCTGAAACATCTTTCTAAATTGCCTTTCAATACATTCTTGGTCAAAATATTGTTGTGGGCTGAGAAATTATTTTGAAGTTATTTTCTAAGTTATTTTACAGCAAAAGAAGCCTTAGACAGCAATTTTCCTCCACTGTTTAATTCAACTACCTTGCTCTCATAGTTCTTGCTGAAATTGGTGTTATTTCAGGCCCTGAAGCAAGTGATCCTTTGCCCCTTTTCTAATGTTCTCCTTTCCAGGCAGCAGGACTTGACTTTTTACCAAGGAATCAAATGCCCACCCAATGGGCCTGCTGGGACTTTTTCCAACCAAAACACATTTCTTTCCTGCGAATGTGTAATCATTTGCAAGTGAGTGCACAGTCAAAAACCTGTTGATAGAAAATGTTGGAAAAGCCAGTTCTTTTTTTCTTTTTTTTTTATGGTGCTACCTGTACCTTGGACACAATTTATAACTGACTTGCTAATTTCTTTAATTATAATTGCAATAAAAATGAGAACTCACCTCTTTTTTAGGGAGGATGACATTTGATATCTATACTTCAGCGGGATTGTCCTGAATCCAGAACCGAGTCCTAGGCTTTGTATTTCAATAGCACTCTTTCCAGCTGAAATACGTGTTGTTGGAGTATGATGCATCTGGTTCCGTGTAAGGCACACGTGCACACACAAATCTAAACATGACTAGAATCCTATTGCCTCATGGTTTACGAAACAGACACAAATAATCACAATAAAATGAAACAGTTATAATACCGGATGCGTAAATTGCAACGGTGTACTGTAAGACGATCTGAATGCTGCCTCCGGGTGGAGTATCGGTTTGAATTTCACGGAGGAGGCGACCTTGAAGTTGGCACCTGGAGAATTGAGTAGAAATTTACCTGGCAGGGAAGTACGAAAGGCTTTCACTGCCATCCAAATTATCTCGTGAAACACAAATGTGATCGTGACATTCGTTTGCTTCAAAGATTCTAATGAACCCACATTATTTAAAGAAAAAAAGCCCCAAATACTTAGACCTCATTATTTTCATAATCACGTGCCTATCAATGTGAGATTTTTCTAGTGTCCTCGAGGGCAGCTTCTATGCACAAAAAAGGGCTCTTTCCAATTTTCAAATTAATATTTGACATATTAGAGATCCAATTTAATATTTCCTTACTCTTTTACATTCAACTTAGAAATGTTATCATTCTATTAAAAATGTAGCATATTTCAACAACCACTCCCAAGGGTATTT
>VMDR010037264.1:0-10276 GCA_007922815.1 Macrotus californicus | reverse complement strand
TCCCTTTTTCTCTTCTGGCTCTTCTTAGAAGCCGTCTACTTGTCTTTGCCTCCACTTAAGTTCTTATATCTTTAATACTTTATTTTATTTTAAGTGACTGATAACATGACTGTAATAAATACTACAGTTATGGACTCTGATTGCTATCCAGTTGAGTAACTACATCAATTATTTTTATAATGTTATTATCTGCATTTTGTTTTTCTCAGATATTAAGTAATTTTATAAGATATGAAAATAAAGAACTCAAATCTTAGGTTTTGACAATGAGTTTTAAGCTTTGCACTTTGTAAGACAATATTGTCTAGAATATCAGAATTTGTTTTTACCTTTTCCTTCAAAATTTAAAATATGTCATCCTTGATTCTTCAGTGAAGCATTTGCAAATGCTATAAGTGTACTTAAGCAGTTACCCTTTACGAGAGTCCACAGATGAATTGGGGAGGTTTAGTAGTCTGGAGTGTGCCCACATATGGGCGATGTTTTAAAAGATGATGTCCAATTCTGGTTAAGAACAACTTATGCAAGGTGTTTCATAACATGGTACTGAATTATAAATTAATTGCAAGTATGTGGCAAGATTTCCACAGTAGAAAATCAATAGGTTGTTATGGATATCTTTGTGTTTTAAATGAAAAATAAATAATATCATATTTGATCTTATTTTGTGTTTTCTTTCTTCCAATAAAGCAATGGAGTATTGAAATTCCCATCACTTAGAGTAGAATAAAAATAACTCGTGATCTGAGTTCAGTCTATTTTCAGATCTTTCTGCTTTTTTCCCATGGGCCCATTAAAAGGGCCAATCTTTCCACTTAAATATTTTTAAGTGTTTTGAGTTGTCCAAAAGAAAAACTTTGTACATTATTCTCTAAAGAATTTTGAGTGTGTCCATTATCTCCTCACTAATTAGGAAATAACTTTTGTCTTTGTTTAACATTGTAACTTATTAACATGGATTGCAGTCCCTTAAGCAACAATCTTCACCAGCACAAAGCAAGTTTTGCCACATGATCAAATGATACTGCACAACATTAAAGAAGTCATATAAAAAGTCAAATGTTTAATACAAACACAGAATTCAAATCACAGAGAGAGCAGATGCATAGACAGTGATGGACTTCATAATCCCCACACTGGCACTTGTCTCATTCTTCATCTGAGTTTTAGCATGTTCAGTGTGAATTCCCTATTTAGCTCGCCAAATATATGGGTCAAGTGATACTTTCTAATGATCATGTTACATGCTCTGCTGTGTTCTAAATGTCTTCCATTCTTCTGAGGCTCCCTGGATACTCAAAAACGAAATGGCTCATTGGCAGATAGTTTTAGCATCACTTTCTTAGAGAACTAACTAAAGCCAGTGTCTGGAAATTAACCAAGTACCGAAATTCTAATTTTTAAGAATGCTTCCTCTTAACCAGAAGCTATAATTATTAGTGTACATTCTTTCAACGACTTTTCTTTGGGGGACATTTATATACAAGGTCCACTTTTTTTCTGTACACTCTTTTTTTTTCCCCATAGCAAGTTAACTAGACACTTTGGCAAAGTGAGGTGGGTTGTTGGCAGTGAAGTCCTTCTGTTCCTTTGTTATCAAAGTATGTGACATCTGTTTGAATGTCTCTTGTCTCTTCAGGCAATCTTAATCTCTCATTTGTAGAAAACGACAATGCTGTGTATGACTGCTTTCTCTATGACTAGATTAGTACTCATAGGTAGTTTTGAATAATAAATTAATTGCAAGCGACAGTAGTAAGTGCTATATTTAGGCTGAAGCATAGAATAGCAGGAAGTCACACATTTCAGAGGGCAAAGCTACAAAAAAAGTAGGCCACTATGCTGGACATATAGCATAAACAAGAAATAAGTCTTGACACAAGAAGCTACGGAAATATTGGGGTTCTTCATTAGTACAAGAGAGCTTATCTGACCTGATCAATGCATGTGATGACTACAACAATCCTGCCCGATTCCAGGTGCCAGTGTTTGACGTTTCACATATTAAAAATACACTCCACTAACCACTCTTCTAGTCAACTGTATCCTTGTGCTGAGGCAACTCCAAGGGCTACACATGCCCTATATTCTTATCTATTGCCTGTAAACACCTTGTTAAAAGGATGATTCGTAGTCCTCCTTGGCTGGAGAAAATCAGAGCCTACAAGGGTAAAAGAGGAGTTAAAGAGAAATAAAAATTAATGGTTCTTAAACTTTCTGTGCATCAGAATCACCTGGGAGGTTTATCCCTCGTGCAAATCTGTCCCACTCTAGAAAGTCTCATTTAGTTAATCTTGCACGGGGTCAATAAATATGCATTTTAGTGTTCAGCCAAAATGGATCTGATGTGGATAAATAATGGAATACACTTTAAGAAGGCTTGGACCAGACTCTAATAATGCCTTTCTCTTCTTATAACCTGAATAATGATATAAATAATATGGGGAAAGGTTTGAAAGAATTCTCAAAGATAGTAGTTTGGCTCATGGAAATCTTTCTCTAAATTATCAAAGGCATAGTAATAAAATGAAGACTCCTAGACAATCCCCAGTACCTAATAAATCAGTGCCTCTGGGGCAGGGGCTTGCCAGGGGATCTTCATTGTAAGACGCCCCCTAATGATTCTTAGACACACAAAAGTTTGAAATAATTGCCAAAGGGATTGTTTGTCCTTCTGTGCATATCTTTATGATTGGTTCAATGTACTATTCATGACTTTTCATGAACATTAGTTCAGGAACATTAGTTTCACCAACTGCTTCAACTCTTCACACTGGAAGTGGATATATTATTACTAGAGGTTTTACTAGTTATAAGAGGAGATAACTGAAACTCACAGTGTAAATCACAGCTGCTGAAAGATTAAATCTGCTTTTCAAGGTAAATGACTAATTTTTATTTTCTCTTAAGACAAATAAAAAATTATTTATTTTGGCATAAAAATTATAGCATGATCATAGAGCCCAGAAGACATAAAAGTGACTTTACTTTTAAAATGTTTAGACAAACATTATAATATTAAAAATTGAATTTTATAAAATCATAAAATGGCAGGGCCAGGTGCCACATCAGACAATTCATAGAACATTAAATTAGTTGTGTGTGGGTTTATATTAACTGCCATTTTTATTTTAATGCAAAACAGTTCAGATTACATAGTTATAATTAGGTGGCTTTGTAATAGAAATACATCCACTTGAACCTTACAGGACTGATTCTAGAAATGGCACTGGATCACACGTAATGTTTCCAGATTAGATAGAAATACGTCCACTTGAACCTTACAGGACTGATTCTAGAAATGGCACTGGATCACGTGTAACATTTCCAGATTAGAGGCCCAAGCTTATCACCAACAGCCTGAATGCCATTAAAAGAGTCATGTAACTTGGATAATATGTTCCTGCTCTGTACTTTTTTTGTGCATTTTGTTAGAGTAAAAAATAGTGATGTACATTAAATAAAGTTCTTAACCGTAGATTATTACACAAAAGTAAGTTTGTGCAACCATGAAAAGTCATGTTCCTATGGGTACAGCACTGGGCCACACTTACTTAGCAATTACCATGTTCCAGGAACTGTCCTAAGCACTTCCATGCATTGTATTTTTTTAATGCCCACAAAACCCAGTGAGGCTAACAATATTATCCTTATTTAGCTAGCAGGAGATTGAGCTCCAGGTGGCATATGATCACACGGGAGAGAAGCAGGACTCATGTTCTTCTCTACTTGACTTAAACTTGTGCTCTCAGATCGATGATATTCCTAGGTGAATAGTATCCATTTAACTTACAGGCCTTTCCTTTCCATTATAAATATACATGGCCCATGATAAAAGTTTCTTATTATCATTTGCCTCATTGGAATATATGACACTGAAGATTCCATTCAATTGCAGAATGTTGGGCTAGGGACCAATAACATAACCTCCTGGCCTTCCTCCATGCAATAAAAGTATGGAGAAAGTATTATTTTCCCGATCCCTGTGGAGCTAATTCCCCAAACCATGACTTTGTATTGCTTACACTGTATGTATGTTGAGGACACAATTATCTCGCTGCTTATTCACAATAACCAAGAGCTCATGTTTCATTTTTGTACCTCTGTCAATATTCCTTTCACTTATTTTTCTTCACTGAAATAACTCAGGAATAAAGCTGATTATGGGCAAAAGCTTTCTCCTCCTTCTTAGGATATTGAATAACTTTCATTATCAGATTTGGAGAGAAATTGCTGTTTTCCAAGTGAATATTCTTGAACATATATCAAAGATGGATTAATCACTTCAACAAAGAACACAACATAAAACACGGGTTGTGTTCAATCATTTCCTGCTGGGTATTTAGATTGGGTGGCTTGTCACTTCTCATTAGAAGTTCCACGATGAGCCACATTTACTCTGGAGGGTTCTTATTATTTCATCTTTTTGTTTTAACAGGAAAATGATCTACTAGTTACTTGTTTCAGCAGAGAAGGGATCTGCTTTCTCTCTAAGAAAGGTAGTGAGACACAACTTCGGTTTCTTTCTCCACCCCTCATTCACAATAAGAGCCTGGGAGAGGCTGACTGACACCCATTGGGCCATCACTCACTAGCAGCCTAGATTAATGTACTGACTGCCCATGGCTGGCATGGTCTTTAGCTCTTTTTATTTTGTTACTGTTCAGGATGAGGAGATTGCGCTCCTAATTTTTTCTTATTGTAGACCCACCAGACAGGAAACCACTACAGAGGAGATGAAAGCCACACTATTTTCACTATTTTTAGCTTTTTCCCCTCCAATGGCGTGTTAGGTCAAATCAGCCCTATTCTGAGGGTTTAGACGTCTTCAGTTTAGAAAGGGAATAAACATCTCCCATCATTTCCTTCTCTTCTGCCATCTCAATATTGTCAGGGACACCTGAACCTGCACTTGGACTGAGGTTGTTTGGCTGCATGTTCTAGTTCTGAAATGACAAACCAGTGGCCCTCAGGCTAACTATGTGTTTATGTATTTTTGTTGGTTCTTAGCTCTCTTTTTATCTTTAAGTTTAAGCCATCTCATAATTGAGAGATTACATAAAAATCTGAATGTTTAGATTCCTCTTAAACACTGAAATATCTGCCAACAGTGTGGCTAAATCAATGACGAAACCTAAATGGAGTTCAGTAGAGGCTGCTCCCTTTTTAAAACAATAAATATTCTTCAATTACCTGCAGACCAAACCACCTCTATTACCCCCTGGACTGGGAGGCCAAATGCCATTGCCTCCGATGACCGTGCTAACGTGTTTAGAGTGAAGACGTATGTCACTGTGCATGAGTCCCTAGACACATGGGCCCTGTATGGAAAGCGTGTATATAATGCTTATACAGTAAGTGGCCCCCTTTTTTCTTTTCCTTACCTACTCATTCCTGTAGGCACTTAGGTTGATGATCCCTTCTCAGAATCCTGAAAGGGAAGAAGGGATTCATGCGCAAAACTCTACACTAAATCCCTAACAATGCTGAATTTTTCTGTTGTCAGTTCTAAACATTAATGAGATTTCTGTGTAAACTTCTATTTTGCTTGAAACATTTTCTCACTTTCTTTTGTTTTTTTTCTCAGATATCTCCTAATATGCATTAGAAAGAAACTAAAGAGATACCTCGACTTTCCTAATTCCTAAACCAAAGCTTGATTTCCTGAAATGGAATACTCTTCGGATATGAATTAGAAAGCCATAACAAGTAGAGGAGAGAGAGAGAAGGGTAAAAATTTGTTAGTACAAATGAAATCACATGAAAATATAACTTTATTGACGCTAACAACTTTAGGCAGTCCAGAGAGCACTAGTTTACAGTGAGGCAGAGGACACCACATATCCCTGTGTGGGTGTGTTTGGTTCTCCCAGGGAAACTGTGCTGTAGGTTTTCTGCTGATCCGAGTCCTACAGCATCCACTAGAACAAACTCCTTTCCATAATGTTCCCTTGGAAGATATATATCTATATCTATATGTATCTATATATACATATACATATATATCTCTCCCAGGATATGTATATCCTGTAAGTGTCATAGCCCAAGCACACCTGACTCATAACATGAAGTTGATCAACAAACTCAAAGAAAAACATTAAAACTTTTTGCTCAGTTTTAAACCATTGGGAAAGATAGAGGATCAGACTTTAGGTGACTTGCACATACTGACCTTCTAGGGGCCAAGAAGAGTGTGCTCTTCTGAGGCCATTAGAGGCAATAATTCTGGATGCAGGTCCTTCGGGTCTTTTGTCTCCTAGAAATAAATAGTTTTTAAAAATCAATAAAGGGGACACACTCTGTTAGTCCACTAGATGATAAAAATGTCAGTTATTCCCATAGGTTCGTGGTACTAAGAGGGCTGGTAGAGACAGCAGCCACCACCCACCACATGGTAATTATAGGATATAAAAGTCATTGTTATTAGATAAATCCGTGAAATGGTGAAGAGCAAGGGCTGAGATCTGGGGAGCAGGGGTTTCCAATCTGGTACCATTTTGTATCCATTGAGTTTCTGACTCTTGGGGAACAGGCTTACAGAGGTGTGTCTCCCACTGGGGCTGGGTATGGATCTCTGCCCGGCTCTTGCTCCTAAGGTGACTCTCTCCTCCACAGTAGGTGACACAGCAGCGACAAGCTGCAGAAGGCTTTCCTCTGTGCTTGGACATCGTGCCTGAGGCCAGAGAGGTACCCACAGCCCTCCCTGAGCTCTGGAGTTCTGAGGGCTCTTTCAAACGGCTTCGCCTCCTTTGAACATGGTCCAGACTGATGTCAGACTGAGAAGAACAGCTCTCATTCCAGCCAGAGCTGGCACTCAGACTTCTCAGGGGAAGAGCCAACCGCAATGCCTTCCAGAATTTAGAGCCAGCATGTTTGGATTTCTCTCCCTTCCAGCTCACAAAAGACACGGACTCCTTCAGCTGCAGGATGCCTGGGTGTGGATGCTCAAGGGGACGATATTCTACCACAATGAGCTTGGTGGCAATGGAGTTCTGGCACATGACACCCAGTTTAAATTCCAGCATGCTGATGCTCTTTTCTGTCACATAGTCTGGGCTCAGGACAACGATCATCCTTCGGCTCCTCTGAATGAAGTCAAAAACTGCTTCCACTGTATCTATAGGAAAATGGAAAGATAGGACGATGCCCAGTGAAAACTCATATAAGTTTCAGCTCATCATTGTTTCTCATACCAAGGGAAGGCAACGAGTAAACCTTCAAGGAGGAGAAATTAATCACCTCTGAAATTAGCAGCTAATTTCAGCTCAGTTTGTAAATTATTTCTTGGTTTGAAGTATTCTTTCCTATCACTTTTACATGATGGTACTAGATCTACATCCTGAAGTGTTTGAAATATTTTGCAATCATTGTGATCACATTGTTTTTGCTTCTCATCTCTAGAGTAAATAACCTCAAGACTTTTATCTTATTACCCATATGCCATGGTATCAAGTTTGTTCCCTACTTGTATTATTTTGCTGTATATAATGTTCAGTTTATATATGTGTTTCTTAAGAGTAGTATCCTGAATAAGACTGATCAATCCAATGCTCCAGACATAGTGTGATCAGCAAAGAGCAACTGGGAATTACCATCCTCTTAAGATTTACACAATTATGTCTCTGATACATAAAGTTTTTGGATAAGACATCAGGCAGTTCATACTATTGACCTTGTTGTCAACCCAAATTCTGTGTGTGTGTGTGTGTGTGTGTGTATGTGTGTGAATATATGGTTTAACAATAAATTAAAGGGGCAAAAACATTGACAATGGGTAAGAATCAGTCAATTAATTAAGACTTCTGGCAAAACATTCAATTCTGATAGTTACTGAGGTGAAATTGGACAGATCCCAAAGGGAAAGTTCTTGCGGTAAATTTAGTGCTTCACTCACTTACATTTAAGAACTCAAACAATGCTACTTTCTGAAGGAAAAGAATTCCAAATGTCTAATGGCAGCCACTGACAACTCTAAACACAGGTGCCACAGACACATCAGGAGGCTGATACCTATGCTTTTGGGGTCAGAGGTGAAATAGTGATATAGACTTTTCATCCAGTGAAGACAAGCTGAAAGTTTGCAGTGAAATTGATCACTATTAATTTGACAAGCACGAACAAGCTATGTTCCTTACCAGATTAGTTTTTTCCAATTAGTGAATTTAACATGATTTTGAAGGGCAATTGGAAGGACAATTTTTAAGAACTTCTAACTGGTTTTATCAAGGCAGCAGAATGTTTTAGGTAATTCTTGTTTCAATCTTAAAAGAGAAATCTAAATTTTCACTAATCTTCAAAACCTGTGTGAATGTTCACGCATGTTTTATAAACTCTTTTGGTCTGCCTAGTCCTGCTTGGAATCTCAAGGACCTCTCTTCCATAAACCTGAGACTGTGAGAGCAGGAAGTCTCTGCTTCTCCTCTCCTGATAGATAAACCTTTAGACAGATAGATCCAATAGACCTTTAAAACAACACGGATAGTTCATTACAAAGACCTTGTGAATTCGAATTGTGTGTGTGTGTGTGTTTCACTTCAAAATAGCCTCTGGGGATAAAAGTGTAGAAAACAAAACAGTATTTTAGATGCTCCTAACAAGAGACTGTGGCTTTTAAAAAAATACTATTATTTAACCTGGATTGGCATTTGAGAGAGGGCAATGTTAAATAAACAGATATGTATGGTGAAATTCCAGATTTTGAGAATGAATGTAGGGATGCCTTTTGGGTGGGGGCCTTCACAAAGCACTTTGAAGGAAGCTGCATCCTTTATGGAATATTGTAATGTCTTACATATTGTCAAAACTTTATATCTGAGGTTGCACCGTATTGTGATTTTAATACTGAAGATTGTTTGGAGAGGGAGCTGTAAATTAGATCTTCCTTGTCGGGCTCAAAAAAAAGGTGATGTGTGGCTATAGAATGTTGAGACCGTTTCCTCGTGCTACACTAAATTGGTCTTCAACTCACATTTACTGGTTTTGAACTCTTCAAGGCAGAATTCTCCTGCCTTTAAAATTCATAGCCTCTCTGAAATCCCCCTACAATGAAACTAGGGCAGCAATTTTGTCCTTTGGCTGGGTTATTGGTGTATGAAAGAGCAGCAAGCCTCTCTCCCTCTGTCTCTCTCTCTCTGTCTCTCTTAAAACTTGAGGTGTAGTAAAAATAGAAAGGGTGGACACCTAATTTGGAAGACAGATCTGAATTCAAATAGTGGTTTCTCCATTTGTCTCTGTTTTTTCTCTTAATATATTTAAGTCTGAATGTATCCCTCTATAAAATATATATGAGAGAAAATTTGGAAGGTTTTTAAACAGATTAGAGATACCTAAATGTAAACACAATATTAAAATAAAGTATGGACTAATGTTGATTGAATCTGAATCAATTTTTGATGGCAACTTTAGAGAATCACCTTAACATGTAAATTTGTGAGTCATAAGTTTTAAAAATTCTTGTCTATTCAGTTTAAAATACATGCAGATAAAAATTATTACTGAAACACTTAATCTTCAAGCCCATTGCTAAAAATACTCCAGAGAAAACAGATAGACTAGTTGTTGAACATGTCTCATCTATCATACTGTGACTTTACTGGCCTCCAAGACCTAGTGACATCAGTGAATGACTAGACAGTGTCTTGAGCATTTTAACAAGATCAGGAATAGCCAGGTAACTGCGATGACCAAACTACGGATATTGAAACTGTTATTAAAACTAAACAGTCACCACTACGTTCTAGAAGGTAATTTAACATGTCTAGAGCTAGGAGATACTTTAGACCTATTGCCACTTATCCACTGTGCAAAGCCCATGTACAAAATCTTAATGAGATGCATCTAATCTCTGCCTGTACAACTCTAGTAATCAGGGCCTACTACCTTCAAAGACAGTGGAATATATGATCATTCAACTCGGCTTTAAAGTTATCTACTAAATGACTAGAAATCTGTTTCCATATAATCCTCATCCATTGATCCTAAGTGTACTCTTTGCAGACAGCCTTGCAAGTAAGAAAAAAAATTCAGTAGGAAAATTTTTACGAATGTAACCGGTTCAGTTATAGAAACTCAATAAACATTCTGAAAATAAGTGAATAGAAAAATGCTATGGAAGAAGCCTTCCTTGTTACTATAAACTTACTATTAAAAGGCAAAAGAAAATGTATTTCCAAATATTTATCTGATTTATTTTAAATTTGTGATAGGAATGCATTTTTGATTCATTTTTGCAAATTATCATTAACTAAAAGCAGGTTATTAATTAATTGATCTCATT
>VMDR010037263.1:0-10277 GCA_007922815.1 Macrotus californicus | reverse complement strand
GCTCTCCAGCATGACCACTTCTGCTTCCCTTGCCCAACCCAGCTAGATCTGGTACAATGTCAGTCTGTCTTCCTTTCTAAATATCTTAAATTCAATCAGCATTGTCCAATAGCACTTTATGTGACAATGAGAATATTTTTAGATCTAGGCTGATCTATATGATAGCTATTAGTCATATATGGTTATTGAACACTTTGAATGTGGCTAGTGTGACTGAGGAACTTTTTGTCTTTTATTTAATTGTACTTAACTTGAATTTAAATTTAAATTGCATATATGACTAGCCACCTACCCTATTAGTGCAGATCTAGAGCAAGAGTGCTTTTTATTCTGCCAGAAATTATGTACTTTTCCCTGCAGATAATGGAGAATTACTAAAAGGTTGGATTTATATTTTAGAAAGCTTTTTCTAGAGACTTCCAGCCAAGATGGAGGCATAGTTAGACACACCGTGCCTCCTCGCATAACCAAAAGAAGGACAACAACAAATTTAAAACAAAAAAAAACCCAGAACTAACAGAAAATCGAACTGTATGAAAGTCCCACAACAAAGGAGTTAAAGAAGAAACAATCATCCAAACCGGTAGGAGGGGCAGAGACAGGCAGCCAGTCAGAGAGGACTGGCAGCAAGGTGGCAGCTGGCACACCAGGTGACGTGGCAGCTGGCAGACTGGGAGGTCCCACACCCATGTGCAGATAAAACGGGAGGAACAACTGGGGAGTGAGACAGACCATGCAACCCAGGGTTCCAGTGTAGGGAAATAAAGCCTCAAATCTCTGACTGAAAACTCCTGTGGGGGTTGAGGCGGTGGCAGAGGGAGAAATTCCCAGCCTCACAGGAGAGCTCGTTGGAGAGACCCACGGGGTCCTAGAACATACACAAACCCACCCACCCAGTAATTAGCACTAGAAGGGCCCAGTTTGATTGTGGGTAGTGAAGGAAGTGACTGAAAACCAGCAGAGAGCTGAGTAAGTGGCACTATTCCCTCTCTGACCCTCCCCCACAAACAGCATCACAACGCAGCACCGTGGGCTGCCCTGCCCTGGTGAACACCTAAGGCTCTGCCCCTTACTATGTAACAGGCGCGCCCAGACAAAAAATATGACCCAAATGAAAGAACAGATCAAAGCTCCACAAAAAATACAACTAAGCGATGAAGAGATAGCCAACCTATCAGATGTACAGTTCAAAACACTGGTAATCAGGATGCTCACAGAATTGGTTGAATATGGTCGCAAATTAGATGAAAAAATGAAGGCTATGCTAAATGAAATGAAGGAAAATGTACAGGGAACCAACAGTGAGGGGAAGGAAACTGGGACTCAAATCAACGGTGTGGACCAGAAGGAAAAAAGAAACATTCAACCAGAACAGAATGAAGAAACAAGAATTCAAAAAAATGAGGAGAGGCTTAGGAATCTCCAGGACATCTTTAAACGTTCCAACACCTAAGTGATAGGAGTACCAGAAGGAGAAGAGGAAAAGCAAGAAACTGAAAACTTATTTGAATAAACAATGAAGGAGAACTTCCCCAGTCTGGCAAAGGAAACAGACTTCCAGGGAGTCCAGGAAGCTCAGAGAGTCCCAAAGAAGTTGGATCCAAGGAGGAACGCACCAAGGCGCATCATAATTACATTACCCGAGATTAAAGATAAGGAGAGAATCTTAAAAGTAGCAAGAGAAAAGGAGAGAGTTTACCTACAAAGGAGTGCCCATAAGACTGTCAGCTGATTTCTCAAAAGAAACCTTACAGGCAAGAAGGGGCTGGCAAGAAGTATTCCAAGTCATGAAAGGCAAAGACCTACATCCAAGATTACTCTATCCAGCAAAGCTTTCATTTAGAATGGAAGGGCAGATAAAGTGCTTCCCAGATAAGGTCAAGTTCAAGGAGTTCATCCTCACCAAGCTCTTATTATATGAAATGTTAAAGGGACTTATCTAAGAAAAAGATAAAAAAGTATGAACAGTAAAATGACAACAAACTCATAGCTATTAGCAACTGAACCTAAAACAAAAACAAAAACAAACTAAGCAAACAACTAGAACAGGAACAGAATACAGAAATGGAGATCACGAGGAGGGTTATCAGCAGGGGAGTGGGTGGGGAGAGAGGGGGTAAAAGTTACAGGGAATAAGAAGCATAAATAGTAGGTAGAAGATAGACAAGGGGAGGTTAAGAATAGTATAGGAAATGTAGAAACCAAAGAACTTATATATATGACCCATGGACATGAACTAAGGAGGGGAATGCAGGTGGAAGGGGGTGCACAGGGTGGAGGGGAATAAAGGGAGGAAAATGGGACAACTGTAATAGCATAATCAATAAAATATATTTTTAAAAAAGAAAAAAAAAGAATCAAAGGGCAAATGAAGAGCTTCCAGACAAGAAAAAGCTAAAAGAGTTCATCATCACCAAACCAATATTATGTGAAATGTTACAGTCTTTAAGATCAAAACTGAACAATAAAATGGCAATAAATCATTATATATCAACAATTGAATCTTAAAGATAATAAACATACAGAACAGAAACAGAATCATAGATACAGAGAACATTTTGATGGTTGCCAGATCAAAGAGGGGTTGTGGAGATAGACAAAAAAGGTGAAGGGATTAAGTACAAATTGCTAGTTATAAAATAGTCATGGGGATGTAAAGTACAGCATAGGACACAGAGGAGCCAAAGAACATATATGTATGACCCATGGACATAGACAACAGTGTGAGGATTGCCTGAGGGAATGGGGAGGGCTGGATAGAGGGGGACAAAAGAGACAAAATTAGGACAATTGTAATAATAAATAAAATATAATTAAAATTTTTTTAAAAAGAAAGCTTTTTCTGGTTGCTTTGTGAAAGTATGATTTTAGGGGTTAGGAAGAGAAAGCAATGGCTGAAGACCTGAAAAGTGGTCACTAGATTTGGCAATTAGGAGATCACTGATAATATCAGACTGAGAAGTTACAGTAGAGTAGCAGGGTTGTAAACCTCACTGGAAGTAGAGACTACAAATAAAGACCATTCTTTCAAGAAGCCTGGCTCTGGGTGGGAGGGTAGAGACCATTTGGCCACCACCATGCCGTTGTAACTTGTGGGTGGCAGTGGTCTGCTCAAGATACCAGAACTGGAACACAGAGGTGCACAATATCTTCAGCAAAAAGTGATTCGTTGTCCAGACCTTTGGAACAGGGACACACATGAAGCTTCCAGGGTCAGCGCCCGACAAGCTCAATGTAGGACAACCAATGACCCTGAAATCTAAAGAAACACTGATGCTTCCAAGGAGAAATAGGAGACAACACTTGCTTACCTGGAGCAGATACCAGGTGCTATAGACATGGCAAGGGAAAAAAAATCAGCTAAAATTTTTATCAAATTGCTAAAAGTCCAGGATGAGAGAAGAGAACCCCTGGGAGCCCCAGAACACAGGGAGTTTGCAACCACTCACAGACTCTCCCCTAGAGACCTTACCTGGTACTGGGGAGAAAGTGTGGGGGCAGTGTGACAAACTGGAGAAGGCATCCTGTGTGGTGCAGGTTCAGGAGAGGAAAGCAACTGCTCCAAGAAAAGCCCTGAAGCTCCATCAGAATCCTTCTCCCACACAGAACAAAAGCTGGGAAAGGAGACCATAAAGAGAGCTAAGGCAGGGGAAGAGACAGGAAAATGCTCTAGATCCAGACCATTTCCTACCTCTGAGGGAACTTAGGTCAGGAACACCAAGAAGGACCCCAACACAGCAAATGCCTAAGGCTGAGGCTGAACCAGAACAACAGAAAACGCTACTTTCCTGGTCCCCAATACCAAGTTAGAAGGCAATGAGTAAGAAAATGGCAGATCTACTTCTGGGGGGAAGGCAAGAATCTGGAAAGAGACCCTCTCTGAGAGGAAGGTACAAAGAGAAGCTGAAGGTGGATGAGACTTTGAGAAAAAAATACTCTGGTAAAGCAGCCCTCACCCTGAGCACAAGGTAACACTAGATTAATATGAAGCCCGTGTTGGACTGCGGATAAGAATAGCAACACCAAAACCCAAACTCAGTTCAGCTTCTGACTAACCTGACACAACTCCTACAACACAGGCCAAGCGAAAGAAGAGGCATGACCATTCCCAGGCATAAATACTATTGACTTTGATCTCTACTGTTCTAACAAGATGTCTGCCTTCAGCCAAAACATATGAGACACAGAAAGAAGCAAAAAAGATAACACACTGTCAGGAAACAATGCAATCAAAAGAATCAGCCCAGACACTGGAACTAACACACTAAGAAATGTCAAATTACTATCATTAACACCTTAAAGACTAGAGGGAAAAGCCTTTTTAAAAATGACAACCTTTGACCCTGACCAGTGTGGCTCAGTTGGTTGGGTATCATCCCGCAAAGCAAAAGGATGCTGGTTCAATTCCCAGTCAGGGCACATGCCTGGGTTGTGGGCCAGGTTCCCAGTTGGAAGCGCATGAGAGGCAACCACACATTGATGTTTCTCTCCCTTTCTCTCTCCTTTCCCCTCTCTCTAAAAAGAAATAAATTAAATCTTTTAAAAAAAAATAATGACAACAATTGAAATAGAATATGTCTATCTCCCCAACTAGATTCTTATTTCCTTTAAGGAAGGATCCAAGTTCATTTCCCTTTGCTTCCCTATTATTCAGTACAAATACTAACAGATCTGACAGCACAAAAGTACAAAAAAACAAAATACCCTCTTGAACTTGAAGACCCTCAACCACCATGAGCACACAAGGTACTAGGCCTAACTTCAGTCTATCCCAGGGCCACTGAAAAAGCATTTACTTGGGGCAGACTTTAGCACCTACCTCTGACCTTACAAAGCGCCTGGGAATGCCCAAACCCAAGGTGTACATGCTGCTGCCGAGGCTCACAAAAACCTGCTCATTCATGTTGTGAAACTGCCCTTTGGTTATTCTCTTCCGAAAACTGGAATCCCTCAGTAAATGATTTTTTTAAAGTAACATCTCAAAAATAATTTGAGATATATTTATATAATCAATCTCATGTTTTCAGAGCCTAGAGAAAAAAACTATGCACTTTTCATTGAGCATCATTCCTAATTTACATATATACTATGCTTAAGCCTTCTTAGCTCTCATTTCTCTTTTGCCACTTAAGGAAAATAAGGAAGCATTGAGATATTCTCAAATGAGACGCTCCGATTCTTACCCCAGCATCCCTAAGTCCTAAGAGATAAAATTACCAACCTCTAGTTTATCTAAATGACCTTGTACATTCTTAGCGACACTTTTCCTAAAAGGGACAGTTATATGTAAATCAAGTTTTATAGAGTCTATGGGGTTTTTGGCAACTTCCTGCAATTATCCTTAATGAATTAAAAATTACAGGGAACTTGAAAAGGTTCCTATAACTTCCTATTTGGTTTCATATGCACCTTCCAATTTCTAGATCTTACAGAAGACCTTGGTAATCTTCTCCATGAAAAATTTAGAACAAATCTGCAAGAATTCCCCAAATCTCCAGCAATGATGTAAAATATTTGCTTATGTAATAAATTAGCAGGATCAATGAACCTCTGCAAATAACTACAGAAATTGGGGGGAGGGTTAATTTCAAGTAAAGGTCATTTATAGAATGCTGTCAGCAAACTCCACACCCACTTAAAATAACCCCACTACTTACAGAAACGATACAGTTACAAAGCATCTTTGGATATATACATTTTCAGTATCTTTTTCTAATTATTTTTCATTTATTGATTTGAGAGAGAGAGAGGAAAGAGAGGGAAGGAGGGAGAGAAATATAAATCGACTTGTTCCACTTATTCATGCATTCACTGGGTGATTCTTGTATGTGCCCTGACTGGGGATCAAACCCACAACCTTGGCATATGAGAAATGATGCTCTAGCCAACTGAAACGCTGGACCAGGGCTACATTTTCAGTGTCTTGACAATGCTAACACCAAGTGATAACCTGACCCAGTGAGGTTCACTGTGGCCAACCACACCCTTGTTTATTTCTGCATCACTCGTCACTCCTCCACAGCCCCCTCTGCTTGTTGCTTGTCTTCTCCCTGACCTCTGAATGGTCACCTCCAGATTCAGTCCTTAGACCTCTTTTCTCTCTACATCCCCTCAGTAATTATATCCAGTATCATAGTGTTACATACAAATTTATATCTCCATTTCATACCTCTCTCTAAAACTCCAGACATATATTTGACTGCTTACTCGCCGTTTCACTTGGATGTCTTTTAGGGATCTCAAATTTATGTCTAAACTTAACTCCTGATCTGCCCAATCTGACTTCAACCTTAACCTTCGCCACTAAGTTGATGGCAAATCTACCCTTCCAGTTGCTCAGGCAAATGCCTTAAAATCATCCTTGACTTCCTCCAGACTGTCAGAAAATACGGTTGGTGCTATTTTGAAATGCACCCAGGATCTGGATGTACCTGGATACATACATCGCTATCTGCACACTGCCACCATCATGTCTCCCACGATTACTGTAATGGCCTCCTAACCGGTCTCCGTGCTCTTACTCTTACGGCCCACAGTCCAGTCTCAGCACAGAAGCCAGACCATCCTCTTAAAAGTTAAGTTAGATTATCATTTCCCTTCTCTAAACCTTCTTACAGCTCCACATTTTCCAAGTAAAAGCCAGAGCTCTTATAACGGCTGACAATGACCTACCTGATCTGGTCTCCCCAATGTCCTATTACTTTCCCCTTTGCTTATTCTGTTCTAGTCATATGAAATTCCTTCTTCAAATAAGCCAGGTACCCTCCTGCCCAGGGGCCTTTGCCTCAGTTGTTCTCTGCTTAGAATGTTCTTCCTCCACATAACTCCATGGTTAAATTCCTCACTTCCTTTATCTCTTTGCTCAAATACCACATTTTTGTATAAAACCTACCCCACTCCCATCCATCTCATCAATGATACCTTGGTCTTGCTTTTTTTTTTTTATAACACTTATCACTTTCTAATGTACCATATATTTGTTTTGATTATTTCTCTCTTGCCCATTAGAAAGCTCCATCTCAGTTGATGGAAACTTTCATTTTGTTCACAGATGTATCCCAAGTGCCTACAACCTTATCCACATAGAATAGATACCCAATGAACATTTGTTGCACAAAAACCAAAACTCCTAAAACGAAACTCAGAGTGGCTAAGGAATTATCATGGACTACAACTGCTAAGAGCTATCAGGCCCTGTTGTTTTTTGCTCAATCTAGCCTAACAAATAGATTACAAAACCCACTGGTCCTGCAAATAATGACAAGCCTTGCAAATGACAGCTTCAAGCTGTTGTTCCTAAGACCAAAAAAATATATGAATTTTATCCAAAATGGACCATAACCCACTGCAAATTTTTGACCTATACATAATATTGAGAGTATACTGATCATTTGCTGGTAAAAACAAGTTTAGAAGAATTATAACCTTAGGAAGCAGAATTAAAGTTCGAAACCTCAAAGTGATTTTGATAAATTTGTAAAATGATCTATAGAAAAAAGGCCCCCAACAGCTAACCTGTCAGCATCTTTACCTTTGTCACAGAGGACTAAAATCAGTTTTAAGTGTCCACTGGTGCTTTCAGGAAGCTCTGAAACCAGTATTTCAAGTAAGAATTTCCTAAAGTTTCACTGATACACTGTGTTATATAAAACAACTCCCAAACACCCTCCACAGCAGAAAACCTCTGTAAATGGCATCTTTCTGTTTCTGCACTAAGTATTTTTATTTAAAATATCTCAAGTCTACACAAATCCTGCATTCATTTATAATATTTGTTGAGCATTTACTATGGGCCAGGCACCAAAGTGGGCCTGGAACACATAAAGTAAACAAGAGAAAGTCCACCCTCAAGAAGCTCACAGTCTAGGGATACAGACAAAGTAACAGACAGCTAAGATACGGTGTGATAAGTCACTATTTAGTGTAGGCATAAGGGTAGGGCATTAGGAAAGCACACCGAAGAAGAACCTATAAATGTCCAATTGCTTCACTGTTAAAAATCTTTAAAATTTTCACAACTTAGAAAACACTGTGGCTGGTATGTTAATATAAAAACAACCTTAAGGATAAATGGGATGTAGGGTAAAATATTAAGAATAATATTCTGTTTATGGCTCTTCACCCTATTTCTGTAGAAACATCTGTCTTGCCCTAACTCTCTGAAATAGGACTCTTTAATTAGATAATGAAATGTGAGGCTCTCAAAGATCTGGGGGAACAACTGCCATAAATTGAGAATCACTGAAGCAGCAAGCCACTTTTAGAGTTCAAGTGTATCTTATCCCTTAGCACTTCAGGGCAGAAACAAAGGTTGAAACTCATTGCCAAAATAAATTTAAAGTAAGATTCAATCTACTCATTACTTTTTTAAAAAAAATTTTAAATAGCATAGAATAGTACATTATCATATAAAGTGAGGTACCCCTGGGTACCCACACATATAACAATCTTTAGATATTACACTCCAAGACCTGAAATAGATAGAATCCTCTTTTTGATGAAGACAAACTCTTAAACACAAGACAAGACAATTCTAGAGAGAAGGAAAGCTAAAATGTCTGTGGAAACCTTCGGTGTCCCCTCAGTGAGAGGGGAGGTCTCTGCAAGTCAAGTCACTGACAGACTGCACTGCGGTTTCGGCTGGCCGGGGCACACAGTCTTCTGGTGTCCTACTGCCTCCTGGGGGCCAGAGTGCATTACTGCTCTTGTGAGAAAGTGGACGTAAATAGAAAATACAGATATTATTTTCTACTAAAAACAGTGTAAAAAGGTTCACATCAAATATCAGTAGCCCTTTCCCAAATAATCTCTCTTAAAAAGTGTCATATTTATTTCTATCTGAATAATTGGGAACACAGTACATAATAAAATTTAATTATAGAAAGTGGTTGTTCATATGATTAAGAACATCAGGGTTTATACAGCATTTTGCATTTTCAAAGCACTTAGCCAACATTAAACAATTAATCTTTATAGCATTATTGAGGTTAATATCACCACCATCTTTTTACAGAAAAGTAAATAGCAAGGTTAAATTAAGTGTTAGAAATTCCAGAACTAGTCAGTAACTGATCTGCAAAGTGCCACAGTATGGAGCACTAATAATACATTAATTCCTCTCCAATACCCCATGACCTACCTTGAGGAGAAATTAGTTACTCGTTACTGCAGCCTCATGGCATTTTTAAAAAGATTTATTTATTTTTTAGAGAGAGGGGAAGAGAGGGAGAGAAACATCGATGTGAAAGAGAAACATAGGTTGCCTCTCACACACACTGTGACCCAGGACCAAACCCGCAACACAGGCAAGTGCCCCAACCACGAATAGAACCACAGCCCTTCCTTTGTGGACCACCACCTACTGAGCCACACCGGTCAGGGCCCCACAGCATTTTATGCACCCCTCTATTTTAAGACTTAACACTTTTAGGCCCTGGCTGGAGTGGCTTAGTAGATTGAGTGTCAGCCTGAGAACCAAAGGGTTGCCAGTTCAATTCCCAGTCAGGGCACATGCCTGGGTTGTGGGCCAGGTCCCCAGTTGGGGACACATGAGAGGCAAGCACACATTGATGTTTCTCTCCTTCTCTTTCTCTCTCCTTTCCCCTCTCTCTAAAAATAAATTTTAAAAAATATTTTTTTAAAAAAGACTTAACACTTTTATATTATAGTTATTTAACTACCCGTCTCAGTGACTCAACTCTATACCTCCACAGGACTTGGCAATGTCTAGCACAAAGCAAGACACAACAATGAATTGTTCAATCATTGGCCCAACCATTAAGCATTTACTACAAGTCAGGCACTGTTCTGAACACAGGGGATACAATGATGGGGGAAAAGGCAAGCTCTCCCTCCCTATTCTCATGGAACATACACTCTAAGAGGCAAAAACAGATGACAAAAAAACAAACAATCAGGTAGAAAGAAAAGCCATAGAGAAAATTAAAAGAGAGCAATGTGACTACAGATGGTCAAGTAGTTACATTAGATTAAGCAGTGACATTCAAGCTGATACTTGAATATGCCAAAACTATATGTGGAAAAGACAATTTCAGGTGGCAAATGCAAAAGGCCCAAAGTAGGCAAGAAAAGCAAATAAATGAGGAACAAGGGGGAAAAAGACTGTGGGTAGCGTAGAGTGGGCCAATAAGTGAGTGTAAAATGAAATCAGAGAAGTAGGCAGGGGCTAGATGAGAGTTTTCTTGGGCCATGATAAGATTTTTATTCTAAGTGAGATGAGAAGTTTTTAATGTTACATAATAAGTATTTGCTGATTT
>VMDR010037262.1:0-10277 GCA_007922815.1 Macrotus californicus | reverse complement strand
ATACATAGTATAGTATTTTGTGTTTTTAATATACTTAAATAGCTCCTGTATCCATAATTTTCCTCAATATCATTTTAAAACAATCATTGTAAGTATATACATATCTAAATCATTTCTTTTATCTGATATACAGAATTCCATTATATGAATATACTGCTATATATTCACTCTGTTACTGATACTTTTTGGGTGGCTTTCATTAAAAACATTCCTTTAATACTGTCATTGAAGAAAGACAATTCACTTGTTTGGGACCAATGTAGATTTTAATTGAAAAAATATATATTGCTCATTTCTTTTGTCATTCAATCACTTTTTAGATATGTTAAGAAATTGTCATAACCTAAAGCTTCTAGAATGTTGTCTTTTTTTTAACTCTCACTCAAGGATATGTTTGTTTATTGATTTTTAGAGAGAGAGGGAGGGAGAGAGAGAGAGAAACATGGGTCAGTTGCTTCCTATATGTACTCTGACCAGAGATCAAACCTGTAACCTAGGTATGTGCCCCGATTGGAAATTGAACCTGAAGTCTATTGGTGCACAGCATGAAGCTCCAACCAACTGAGCCACCCCACCAGGACTAGATGTTAAGTCTTCATTAAAGTAAAATATATGTTCCTCAAAAGAAGATCCGTCTATACAATGATCTGAGATCTTTGTGACATCTCTAAACTCATTGGCTCAGTTATAGCAAGGTAAGTGTTCAACAAAAATTAAAAACTTTATACCTGAAACATATGATCAACTAACTGACTGTTTATACTGTCTTTTCTACATTTTACTAACATTTTACCTACCTCCCCAAAATCACCTATGGAATATAATCTTACTTCGATCAATTGCAGCATGTCTTTTGATACCCAAGACCACTTCTCTTTCTAGAGGGGCTAATTAAAAAATGGCTGTATTTGATTAAAAACTAAAAAAAGAGCTTTTAGCTTTAACTAATTTCTAGAAATTGGAGGTAGTAAATGAAAAAAATCAAGTCATAGAAAATATATTTCCTTATCCCAGTTTTCCCAGGACAATCCTGGTTTCTATGAGCGTAGACTTTATAAGTGACAAGAGAAAAATAACCTAAATTTGGATAAAGCATAACAATCATTGATTTACCACAATGATAATTGTTTGATAATTGACAATTAACAAATCGCTTCATTCCAGTATGGTTGAATATGTGCCTTCTGTCCTCTGTGCCAGGGTGAGTACCAGCCTAACAGTTCTCCATGGCACACTTCCCACAGCGCTCAAACAAGGTTCCCCAGTGCTTGGATAGAGCAAAGCGAACATCAAATTAGTCATTCAAGCCAGGACATTTTGAAAATGAAAGAGAATGCTGGTAGTAATTGTACCACAAAAACACAAATGTAACATGCATATCAAATAAATGTAGGTAGCTTTAAAACATGGAACAAATCTCTCTACAACAGAACAAGTTTATGTTGTGTGTTAATAATTTAACTCAGTCAATCCCCACAACACCAGTACCATGTACTATTAACATAATTTCCATTTCACAGAAGAAAACACCAAAGATTGGAGATGTTCAATAACTTGCCTAAAATCATGCAGCTGATCAGTAGTAGATCTGTGATATAAATCCAAAACTTCTCATTTCAGAGCTTGTGTTTGAGCTGCTCCATTCTATTGTCACTTAAGATCTGCACCATATCTCATCACTGGTCACATGGCCAGTCACCTACAGGATAATTTCAATGATTTTACATGGGAATTACTCAACAGCCTTTTTCCTTCTAGTTAAAATGGTATCACTCATTGTGCTGCATGATAAGCATTCCTAAAACTTCTTGAGTAAAGCAAAAACAGCAGCAACAAATAGAAAGAAGAGAAAAATGTGTCATCTCCAAAATGGCTCAATTTAAAAGTGTATATTCATTTACATACAGTCCTCATTACTCATGGATTATTCCATATTTGCAATTCACCTATTTGCTAAAATGCACTTATCACTCTAAATTCAATACTTAGGGTACTTTTGGGGTTATTTGTGGACATGCACAGAGTCATGAAAAATTGGCTGCCCAGTGCAGATGCTCCCAGCTGAGGTCTAACAAGGCGATGCTTTGCCTTCTTGTCTCAGCTCTTACCCTATAAACAAGTATCCTTTCCATGGTTTGTTGAGTGCCACACTTTACACATTTTGTGCTCTTTGTCGGTGATTTTGCTATTTAAAATGGCCTCCAACCATAGTGCTGAAGTCCTATCTAGTGTTCCTAAGCACAAGAAAGCTATGATATGCCTTCTGGAGAAAATACACGTGTTAGATAAACTTCATTCAGACATGAGTGATAGTGCTGTTGGCCATGAGTTTAATATTAATGAATCAACAACATATATTAAATATGGCATCTTTAAGTGGAAACACACAAAACAAGGGTGTATTTTCTCAGTTGATGTAAATATTGTGACTGGGGGCTCTGAGGAACTTAACCCTGTATGTCCCTTAGGAGCAATGCTTCACTATTCACTAATAACTACTGTGAATAATGAGGATCAAATGTATTTATCTGTCTATTCCTTCCGCAGGTGGTGTTATAAAGGAAGAAATCTAATCTTTTTCCTTATTTTTATTGTGTAATGAGGAGTCTCACTCCATTTTTGATGTTTGCTGCCAGCTTTTAAGCCTTGCCCCTCCATCTTCCCCTGGCACCCCACACCTGACAAGCTAATTAGAGAGCCTGGGTTCTCTTTGTGGTACTAGAGGGAGAGTCAAACCATGCAAGACCCTGCCCATCATGGGAATCTCTCAACTAGCCTCATTCATAGCCATAGTAAAAACCCAGGCCGGTCTCCTTTCTTCGTTTTCTCAAGCCATATTGGACATTTTAGCAAGGACTGTCCTGCTCTCCCATCATCCCTCTCAAAGATGTTAGTAATAAACCTTTTTATACCCTATTAGTAGGTGTGCAGTATCACTAGTCCCAACATTGAAACCAAATTTGGGGTGTGGTGTCCGTATGCCTCTGCGGGTAACCATATATATATTCATTTTGTCTTTTTAATGATCTTATGTAATACATCACTTTATATAGCACAGTGATCCTAATTTTGAGGGATAGAGCTCACAAAAGATACATTTCAGAGAAATAGAATGGTGTTTGGTGAGGCAAGGCTCTGAGTTGAAGATAATAATACCATGGTAATTCGCAAGTAGAAGTATATTTAACCAGTGTGAGAGCAAACCACTCTCTCTCTCTATAAGGCATGAAACTAATGGCTTGCATTATACTTCAGTCTTTATTTACTGCTCTTTATCTTTCAGTCCCTCATTTCTTTCTTTTTCCCTGTCACGAAGGTGGAATTCACAGCCATCTTACAAATTCCCTACAATAACAAGAATTTATCCGAATGGAAACTTGGCAAGTATCCAGAGAGCTTCCCTCAAACCATGTAGCATCCAAGTCTGCAGGGGTTAGAAACTAAACTCTTCATCTAAACACATGTAAGTCTTTGTAGTATTCTTCAAAGTAACACACTGCTCCCTAGCCCTAGGCATGGATTTTACCAGGCCTAAAAACACACGCATAAACAGAGCTATCAGCCACCCTGAAACACTTTCCGTTTTATAGGTCAATTCCTTTGGTCTCTCCAGACCGTGAAGACAAGTCTAACACTTAGAACTCACTCCAAGTTACAAAACCTACTCACCATAAGAACAGAGCAGGTGCCAGGATCCAAGACGTGTGTGAATTCTTCAAAATCACCCAGAAGAATTTCTAAGCAGTTTCTATTTTCATCAAAAAAGCTGGCAGAGACCACTGCCAGCTTTTGGAGAGGACAATTAAGAGTTTCCTAGATGAGGGGAAAAAACTCCACCTCTACAGATGCATAATTTAAAGCACTGGAATTAAGAGCATCGTTTTCCAGTTTTTTTAGAAAGAAAGATTGCTCAAGCTAGATGATGTTGCTCACAAAGGTAGCAGGAGTGGCTTCTGCTCTCTTCTTCCACTGCATGACTTGCTTCCTGGCTAATAACATTATATTACTTTGAGCATTTACTCTGTATATATACTAACTGCTTTCCAAACCATGATCCAGATGTAAGTCAAAAACACTTATCCACCGGACTTGGACTTAGGAAGCCTGGTGTGTTTCTCCTTTCCCTATCTATTACATTCAGATGAATAACTGAAAGGCATGTTTCTTTCTGGGGGTAGAGACAACGCAGACACTGGCTTTCCTTTAAAGGTGCTTTGAATAAGATACAGGTCTGAGATTGGGGAAAGGGTATGAGATAGAGTGATTTTTTCTCTTTTTCCATAGATTATAAGAAGTAAAAAATTATGGAAAGTTCCAGGTATTTTCACAACTGTAGTCTCATTTACAGTAACTATGATGCTTACAGTTTTTAGTAGCTGAAAGTATTATAGGTCAGAGAGATTGTGACAATATCAAATGTTGCCTCCCCAAAGCCACCCCCTTCCTTTATCTATATTAATGGCACCCCAACTATCCAGGAACTGTGTGCTCCATAATCATAATGGTATCATTTATGTTGCTAGTGATTGGGGCAAAAAGGGTATAATTTAGCCACAAGACACTGGGTGAAGTCTTCTGGGACCCATTTACTCCTAAAAAGGGTCCAAGGAAGAGGTGGCCTGTCTCTCAGCATTTCACATCGCTGTATGTGGATGAAAGCCTTGGAACCATGCATGCATTTCATGACTAGAAGGGACAACCTGAAGACAAAGAGCAACTCTGGGAGGAGGATGGGAAAGGAGAAAAATCAGGAGATTCTGCACCCTCAATTGTGCTCTTGGATCCTTTTCATCCTCTCTTTTCTTTGAATGTGTTCCATGGGTTAATACATTTTCATTTTAATTCAAGACATTTTAGTACGAGCTTCTAATAATTTTAGGGTAGATCATCCTGAATAATACGTAGGTTCAGTAACATACCCACATCATATGTAATTTAGTGAACTCATGATTCAAAGCCAGATTTTTCTTACTACAGACCTTTTGTCTATTTCCCCCCTTATTTTTATTGTTGACACTAATATAAAGGTCCCCATTTCTCCCTCCTTTGCCCACCTCTACCTATCCCCCAACCTTTCACCTATTCTGATAATATAGTTACTTCTCATCCCAGGTTAGTGTGAGATAGCTGATTAATGGGGAGAAGGCAAAACATTGATCTTGATCTCTTTACCAATGGGAAAGCAGAATTCTGTAATTTTTTAAAAGCTAGATGTATCTGTGTGATTACTACATGAGATATATTTACTTTGTTTAATATTCATTATATATGATGTTACTAAAATTATAATAATTATAGGGGGTTTTAAAGATTTTCATTTGGCTTCCAATTTCGAATTCTAGATCCTCAATGCTTCTTAATAACTGTTTCTAGTTCTCAATTACAAGTCATCTTAAATTCTCTCTTAAATACAAACTTATCAACATCAGCATCACCATCATCATTATTTTCCCAAATCTTCTCTTCTCCCTTCATGGGCAAGTCAAGTAAAGAAGAAAAAGTCTCTTGGGAAAATATCTTTGGCATTCCACTTCCTCCACATGTGATCCAATTCATATCCAATAATATCTTCTCTAAACTATCTCTGGTCTCTTCCTCTTCAAAACATTGTTAGTATATTATCTGACCTCTAAGCAACTCCCCACACCTGGTTGGTGAGTAGTATTCTACCATCTTCTCCACATACACCTTCTGAGCCACTCAGGGGCAGGCACTATCCCTTAATATTCCGAATGTGACTCCACATGTCAGGATTTTCTGTGTCCCCGTTGTTTCTGTGAGCACATTTAGGCAAATGCTATTTAACATATTTCTCATTATCTCTCATATTTCAAAGATGCTCATTAAATGCTGATGATATATATATATCTGTATATACACACAGATTCTATAAATCAAACAAACTTTAATGTAAATGGTTTACAGTATTTATACTATATACTATGTGCCAATAACTATTGTTCTAAGAGCTTTCATTAAATATTAAACATATTAATATTTAATCCTTACAATAAGCTGCATAGGATAGATGATATTACTATTTCCATTTTTATAAAGGAAGAAGCCAGGGTTAAGTAGCTTATCTCAAATCGCACAGCCAAGAATTGGTGGAGTCTGAACTTAAATGCAGGCGGGCTTCAGAGCCCATGAAGTTACTGTACTTATGGCTGCCTTCATGTGCACATTCATCAGCTACCCACATGACTCAGATGTACTCATCCATGGTGGTTCATGGTCTTTGCCTCACTTAGAATCTTGTTCACTTAGAAAGGAATATACACCTAAAAAGAACTGCTAATAATTACTGAGCATTGCAGAAGAGATGAATAGTTGCTATTAAAATGTGTATTATTACCTCTTCCTGATGTGTTTGGTCCTGAGAGGCAGCTATCTAGCAGGGATTACATTTCCTAGATCCTACTACAACTCAGCGCGGACACCTCACTAGTTCTCGTCAATGAATTCACAGTGAGTGAGCAAAATTGATGCGTCATTTCTGGAGCAAACATTTTTAACAAATTAGTGATCTCCTTTGTCCTTTGATTTCCCTTCTACCAGCTGGATGCAAAAGCTTTTAAGGACCTATTAAATGGTAAAGCAAAATGATAAAAGGATCATGGCCTTCCATGGAGAGAAGTCATCAGCCACTGGGAATATTCTCATTTGACTTTTAAGTAAGCACCAAATAGTCATCTACTGTGTTTGAGCCTTTATTCAATTTTAAAGTCTATTATAACTGCTAGGTTTTCAGTGACTAATGCAAACACGCAGTGGATATCAGGAATGGCATGTGTACTTGCTCACATGATTCATGCTATATTCTGTGAGATGAGTACTTTTATCTTAGTAAAAATTAGGTTCATTGAGATTGATTAGTTTGTCCAAGGTTCTATAACTCAAGAGTGTCTGACTCTGAAAGCTATGCAATGCTATTACAATGTAGCGTCTATGACATGCATCTTGTTTTTGACCTTAAACAAGTCATAATACTTCTTTGCTCACAGTCACATCACTTCGAACAAAAGAACTTCTTAAAAGGAATCTATCCCCTCACTCTTAAAAACTATTTATTGATTTTAGAGAGAGCTAGAGAAAGGAGGAGAGAGAGAGAAACATCGATTTGTTGATCTACCTATTCATGCATTCACCGATTGTTTCTTATACGTGCCCTGACCGGGGACTGAGCCTGCAACCTTGGCTTATCAGATCAATGCTCTAATTAACTGAGTTATGGGTCAGCCTGGGCCATCCCCTCACTCTTTGGCTAACAGAACTATGTTTGGTTTTGGTACAGCCACAGGTAATAAATGATTCACACTTGGCCTAAGCAAGTTAGGACAATGGGTTCCTCAATTCCTACTCTGCCTTGCCATCCAAGTAACAGAGTTCATCTGGAGAGGTTGAGAGAAAGTGTTTCTTCCCTTGCGAAGGGAACAGAAACAACTGATCCCCCCACTCTTACTGCTTGAACGTGGAGTGGATCAGGGGAGCTTCCCCACTCATTTTGTGTGACCATAATGGAAAGCCAACACTAGAGTAGAGAGGGGTGAATGAACTTCAATGATATTTTACCTTTCCACGCATTTTTATTTGAAAAAAATATCTCTATGTGACTGTGCCATAGTGTTAGGCTTTTTGTTATTTAGAGTTGAAAACAATGTTAACCAAGAAAATTATTGTTCAGAAATCAGTTTTTTCAGTACAATCTTTACTAAAATACAGGGATACTTCAGAGATATTGAGGCTTCATTTCCAGACCATTACAATAAAGTGAATATAGCCATAAAGCAAGTCACATAAATTTTTGGTTTTCCAGTTCATGTAAAAACTTGTATTTACACTATAGTGTAGTTCATTAAGTGTGCAATAGCATTATGTCTAAAAAAATGTTAATTTAAAAATACTTTATAGCTAAAAATGCTAATGCCAAAATGTTAATGCTAACAGATGTAGGATTGCCACAAACCTTCAATTTATAAACAATTTAAACAATATCTGCAAGGCACAGTAACCTGATGTGCAATAAAACAAGGAATGTCTGTATACCAGCATCCCAGCAGGGTACGTGGTCTTTCTGACACTCTAAATGACTCTTTATGAATACTTGAAAATTTTTATATTTACTGTACTTATATTTACCACAAAGCTATTATTTTTTTCTTTTAAAAATATATTTTATTGATTAGCTATAACAGTTGTCCTATTTTTCTCCCCTTTATTCCCCTCTGCCCTGCACCCCCCCTCCCATCCGCATCCTCCACCTCCTTAGTTCATGTCCGTTGGTTGTACATGTAAATTCTTTGGCTTCCACATCTCCTATACAATTCTTAACCTCCCCCTGTCTATCTTCTACCTACCATTTATGCTTATAGTATATCTTCATAGCAGAAATTTGGTTTGTTAAATATAAAGACTTTAATTTGTTAAATATGTATCCATCCTTTATGTGGTTTGTGTGTGTGTGTAATGAGAGATTAGGGAAAAGGTAGGAAACACCAAATAATTTGATGTTTGACATTTGAAATATTGAACCAGAATTGAAAAGGAGCAATGGAAAACCTTTTCCTATTTATTAGCTTTGGAGAAGTTCAGCTTCCTTACCTATAGCATGTAATGATAGTGCGTAACTCACTGCGTGCGTTTCCAGTCCCATGCACAGAGGTTCCAGTCATATGCAGGTTGAAAGCCCTCATCAAATGAGTTGTTTTTGTTATTGTTATCATCATCTAATATGATAATGGTTCTGAAATGTCAAAATATCTTTGATAAAGACACTAGTGTGAATCGCTAAAATGATTTAGGAGGGTAGTTAGGTTCTCTAATTGACTTTGTGCGAAAGCAATATGGTAACTTTAGAATTAACCATTGGATGCATTCATTTACTTGGCTGCCTTTTAACTTCACAAAACTACATCTCAAGTTCAATGAAAGAAAAACAATGTGCAGCTTACAGCACTGAGCTAGTAATGGGAATGTTAAGCAATTTTTTTTCTGCTCTCTCCCCAAATCTATTTTAAAGTACACAGCAACCATGCTTCTAGAAAAAAAATTCCAGTGTAAATTGGCAACTTTCAAAAGAAATTAGAGTCTGTGGAGAATATTTGTCCTTTGTATAAACTGCTTTTAATTCAATGCTTTATCATGCTGGGTTAAGGTTTATCCTGACCTCTATGGAGTACAAGAACATTTAGATGGCCCTATTTTCTTTTAAATTACTTTTCTCTGCTTTTAAAATAATAGAATAAAATTGATCCTGTAAGTAGATAAAGCATCAGGTTGGAACTTTGTAAAATACTTTGAACTATTGGAAATAGATTCTGTAAAGTCATTTGATCTTTGACTCTTTTTATTTTAACTTCAAGAAGCATTTTAAAAGTCCTGCCTTCCAAATCAGATAATTTTTCAACTTCCAAATTTGTGGGGGGCAATGTTCCATTGCTTAGATATTAGGTTACTAAATGACATCTAGAAATAAGTTTATATCTAATTCTGATTCAAAATGGTTCACATGATTGCATGTGCTATCTAGAAATCCAGTTTCAATACTAGATACAGTCACTAAACTAACTCTGCACCGTATGGGAACCCATGTTCCTTCTCTTCATCAGAATTTTCTCAAAAATAAAAATAAAAGCAAAGGATTGAACTAGAACTCTTTGATTTCAGCTTCTTTCAGTTGAAACTCTATTTTTGCAATGCTTGTTATGATCAGGGTTCTCTTACGTAATAACACAACAGATAAGATCAATTCTTATAGTCTTTAAGAATAAATAACTGTTCATCATAGAAAAATCACTAGAGGTTATGAATAGAAAATTTACAGAAGAAGAATCACATGAAAAATACTGGTCTCACTCGTAAGCAGAGAAAGCAAGTAAGTAACAGTAAGGTAGGTTTTAACCCACTAGATTGTGAACAATTAAAAAAAATTGACAACATTACGTTTTAGTGCTGCTGCGGGGACAGTCATCTCTCAGACATTGCTGGGAGGACAGACTGGCTGCCACTTTGGAGGAAAATTTGGAAATAGTTTTCTAAAATTAAACTGCACAGAGTATACTATCTAGGAATTCTGTTTCACTCTTGTTATCAGAGAAACACTGTCCGGATTCACAAGGGGACACATTGCTAGAGAACTTATGAAGGTATTATATGTGATAAAGACACATTTGCAGGGAGAAACCCTGACTCTTCCTCATTAGAAATCATGTAATAAACTGTGGTTTATCTACACTATGGAATGCTATGTAGAAAGGAATAAGGTAGATTTACTGTGC
>VMDR010037261.1:0-10279 GCA_007922815.1 Macrotus californicus | reverse complement strand
ACAAAAAAACATTGATAGTTGTATCCCACATAAACAAAAGCTCTCTGGGGCCCTTAATAATTTTTAAAAGTATAAAAGGTTCCGAACCCTAAGAAGTTTAAGAATGTTCCTTTAGTATGTATTTCCTACAAAGACAGCCTCCTAACTAATATAACCATCAAAATCAAGAAACTGACAAGGATATATTCCCGCCTCTAATCCTCAGAGCCTGTTGACATTTGACCAGTTGTCCCAACACTGTCCTTTACAGCAGAAGGGTCCAAATCAGAATCACCAGCCGTATGCCGTGTCTGCTTAGCCTCTTTCAATCCAGAACAGTTTTTCAGGTTTTTCTTGACCCTTATGCTGTTGACACCTTAAAGATTACAGACCAATTACTTTGTAGAATGTCCTCAGGATTAGACTCAGGCTACACCTCCTCAGAGGGAACTGCACAGATGAAGTGGTGTTTCTCACTGCATCCTTTCAAATGTCCCATCACTGATGAAGATAGCCTTGATCTCTTATGAAGGTGGTGTCTTCCAGGCTCTTCCACTGTGAAGTTACTATTTCTGCCTTTGTAATTAACAAGTATTTTTGGAAGGCACCTGCACTCACCATTATACCAACCTGCATGTTTAACACATATTTTAGCATTTTGTGGGGAGATCTTTTGAGACTACATAGAATCCCACTCCTCATCAAAATTCTACTTATGATGCATTTATTTATCATTATTAGTATGAGCTCATAGTTTCCTATTTTATTTAACAGATTATAATTTGTTTCTATGCTTTTAATTTTAATACTGAATTTGTCCAGATTTGGCTCAAGGGACAGAGTCCCTTCAAGCTGACTTCTGTGTCTTTTTGACAAGTCCCCATTTTTCTTTGACTACTTTCTTGCATTCTGTCATGACCTGTTCCAAGCTCATCTTCTATTCTCCCTGTCCCAGCCTTGAAATGAGCCATTTCTCCAAGGAGCCCTGGATCCCTTCTTAGCAAACAGAATCTGAAAGCCAAGATCTGGGTGCTAAGCTTGCTCAGTATGACCGGGTGCCGCTGCTCCCAGGAGAGACCATGAGCGTTAGCAACCAGCCTCAGCTGTCACAGGTGCAGCACAGGTACCTACCGGGCAGTGTCCCACAGAGGAGCCAGTTGCCAGCTCAGAGCCATTATCTGAGCAGCTTTGACAGAGGAGCCAAAGATGCAGTAGGTGGGCCTTGGGGTTCTCCTCCAGAGCTTAGATCCTTGCACATCATCTTTGCAATTAAACACACAAGTGTGTTTGATACATATTGCATGATGAAGGCTAATAAAATATTGTAAATTAAGGCCTAGTTTAAGAAGGGATAGCTTTACTTGTAGTCTTCACTTGGTAGATAAAAGTCTAAATAAACATTTGAGCTTTTTAGGGGCAGAACAAGCTCTTGGTTAGTTGTTGAGTTTCATGGTAAAGATATATAAGCCATGCCATTCTTTGCCCAAAGAATTTCCAGAAAGTATACCAAAAAGGTATTGAAAAGTAGATCCCATCTGCCCACAGAAACAACAGCTGAAATAAGACTGACAGTGGACCATAACGTCAGTGCACACTGGTTGGGTCGAAGCAGTTATTACAGTAGCCCCTGAACTCCCCTAGAATGGTAGGCAAGATACTCTTTACACACAAATCCTCACTTAACGTCATCGGTGGGTTTTGATACTTTAAGTGAAATGATGTATAATGCAACCAATTTTACTGCAGGCTAACTGACATAAACAAGAGTTAAGTTGCAGACTTGGCCAGGTAGCTCAGTTGGTTAGAGCTTCATCCCAATGTGCCAAGGTTGCGGGTTCCATCCCCAGGCAGGGCACATACAGGAAGCAACCAATGAATGCATCACTAAGTGGAACAAGAAATCAATATTCTCTCTCTCTCTCTCTCTCTCTCTCTTCCTCCTCCTCCTTCCTCCCTCTCTCTAAAATCAATAAAAAATAAAAAAATTTAAATAAAGGAGTGAAGTTCCCTTGGCATCTCCTCAACGTTACATCAGTGAATGAAACACTGTTACCTGAGGTCCTGCTGTGTATACATATTTTTATTAGGGGTTAAGTTTTTTTTATCATTAAGAATCACAAAAAGATCCATGACCCTCAAAAGAGGAACTAGTTTTGGTTTAACTGCCCCCCCCAAAATAAGCATTTGAATGCTCTAGGCTGTAATCTCAGACCTTTTTTGATGCCTCTCTCCAGATGCTATATACACACAGAGTTGGCTCATGAGCTTACTACCTGTGGGATGCGGGATGTTCTTTAAGTAAAAAGACCGGACTTTTTCTAAACATGCTATGCTGCAACTTCTTATTTTCACTAAAGATGGCCTTCCATGTCAATACATACAAATAGGCATTTCAAATTACATAAAATAGCGGGGCCATAATTTATTTAATCAGTCATTCAAAACACCATATGAGTAGGCATGGATCAAAGGAAGAGCTCATTGTATTGGAGAAGGGGAAAGTATCTTAGTGAGTGAGAAAGAAACAAAATGTCATTGAATTCAGAGGAACTTTTCACAGAACATCAAACATTATTTTAAAAAACAAAAACTAAGTAAGGCTGGGGAAACTACAGCCTGTTTATATTTGTTACCACCAAAGCAAAAGCTGTCCAAAAGAAGTTACAGATACAAGTAAGGTTTTCCCCCTGCTTCCAGAATGCCTCCCCATGCCAAAGACATTATAATAAAAGAGAAAAAACACATAACAATAAGGTATATAAAATAAACCGTAACCCACATGTAGTGAGTCTAGAGAAGCCCATCTTGGGGAAAGGTGTGGGGAAGAATCTGGGAAGGGCTGTACCACAGGCAACAAAGGCACGAACCGATAAAGAACAGAATCTGAGGAACGTATTAAAGGGCCATACTGAGCCAAAGCACTCAAGAGCATTTGTGGACCCTGGTCACCTATTTTACCCCCGAAATTACGGTCTAGACAGAGGCTAAATCACATGACTGCAGTTTTAATCATTCACTTCAAGTTCTGGAAGGTCGAAGCTGGTCCGACAGCACAGAGCAGTCTGGCTCATACTCTCCGCCATGAGAGTTGGGCCCTGTCTCTAACCAAAGAGAAGGATGGACTAGGGAGTTACAGACAGATTATACAGTTTCTCAATTTTCCCCACTATAGCAATGCTGTTACCTGGTTTTTTTGTAGGATAAATTTCTAGAAGTAGAATAGTCAGATCAAAGGGTATATATGTTTATAGACCAGAGAGAGGAGAAAAGGGAATCACTTTACAGTTTTGTACAATTGAATTAATTAGTTGGCTAATTTCAGAAAACAAGTTACACTTTTATCATTTTCGAAGAAAAAAGACTCCCTTTGGTCGATTGGCTCCCAGACCCACAAGAACTACAAAGAGAGTCGGGCTGCAAGTAGCAAACACACAAAGAAACGAAGTGTTGGTCGGAAGAGAGGGGAGTGCGGCAGAGATCTGGATGGAGGACACCACGAGAACCACTGGGCACATCTTGGGAATGTCTGCCCACGCACAGGGTGGGGGAGACTGCCCAGAGGCATCGAATAGCTGGTCTCCTGCCAAGGATGCTCCTGTCATGCAACTGGAGATGCCAGTCTCCCTTCGCTTGATGCCCTTTAACATACAAACTCTCTGGTCAAGCATGCTCGTGAAGGGAGCCTCTGGTTCTGTTCTGACTTCCTCTGTACATCTGCCTTCAGGGAGTGGTTACACTGTAAGGATACTGATAAGTTATATACTAAGTATACTGATAAGCAGTCACCACAGCCATACTTCCTTTAAAAAAATAAAAACAAAAAACAAAACTGGGCATTTGGTTTCGTGTATCAGACTATTAAGCGTGGTTTCATGCACGTTTCCCCTTGGAAGGTATATTCACTGAGTATCTGGACAAAAGGAGGTTTTGGGACCTACAAATTCATATGCCAGTTCCTAAGTCTCGGCCATTTCTCCAGGAGTCTGCTTTTGAACCTAACCCTGGGGAACCGAAGCTCTCCTTCTTAGAGGCACAGGGACTGCCTGTGCCCCGGCCCAGATCAGTGGTCTCTGGCAGCAATCACTAATGCACTGCAGGTACGCAGCCCCTCGGCCACGGCAGCCTGCCTGCAAGCTGGGCTCCACACTGGGTCCTGGAGTTGCATATGTCACTCTTACAATTTAGAACTTTGTTGTTCTATTTCTGACTTAAATATCTCCCTCATTTCACAGAGGTGCTAAATCACAACAGCAGCTTTTGAGCGCCAGGCACGATGCTAAGTGTTTTCCGTGAATTACCTCATTTAACTCTCAGAACCACCCTAGAACGCAGTAGGAGAACTGTTTGCATTTTCAGAAGAGGAAATGGAAGTAAAATCGCTCGCCCAAAGCCCTGTTAGAGACAAGAAGGGGACCCAGGTACCCAGCGCTGGGGAAGGCATCCTACTGCCAGCTACACTAATCTCTTAATGATGTCAGAGCTGCTTCCTGATCAATTGCGGCTGGCAGCCTTACAAGTAGATTCAAATTTTTTGTGAGAAAACAAACTAAGAAAAGTTTCAGTAATTGTCATTACTCTTGCTTTGCTGAACACTGTCACGGCATTTAGCCTATAAATTGACTTTTGAGTGTATGACTATTAGGAAACATAGCCCTGAACACTCTGAGACTGACTAATCTTTTGTTAAGAAAATTAATTCAAATCTGGATAGTCTCATGGTGGTAAAAAGCTTATCCCAAAGTCTTTATAAGGCAGCTGGTACTATGGACACCCGTTTGCTCACTCAGTAAGTATTTACTGAGTGCCTATGATGGGTCAGGCACTCTTATGTGTACTGGGGTACTGGCTGTGACCCAAACGAAGCTGCTTACCTTGGAGCTTAGAATACATTGCGGGGAAACAGGAAAGAAATAGGTGAAAATGTAGTGTATCAGGTTTGGTAATAAATGCCATCAAGAAAAAAAATAAAGCAAGGAGAGGAATAGAGAGTGAGAACAATTCTTGAAAAATGAGAATATTTTTTGAAGCTAAGAAACTGCCTATTTCAGATTTGTTAAATTGGTACAATATTCTGTTTAAATTCCTATGTCAAATCCTAGTGTGCAATAAATTTGCACTGTCACAGGTAATGAATGGATCCAATTACACAACTGATTGAATGTTGAATCCTTAAAAAGTGAATCCTTATTTACTTTTTTCTATACCTTTCAATTATTTCTAAGCAAAAAAAAAAAAAAGGAGGTTGCTTGACGGTTTTTCAATTGATAAATGTCACACAATTTAATATAAAATATAAAACACAATGTGTCTATCATTAATAAATTCCATACCTCTCCATATGTATTTTCGGTCAGATTTTTAAAAAGTCTAACAGGTCGTTTTGAGGAAACCAGTTTACAAATCTTAACGGTAATAAACCCATTCAACGTCTTGGTAGCCCTTGAATAGGGACTTCCCTTAAACAGGAAAGATAAAAGTGCCAATCTCAGAGAGCCATTCAATGATTCAGAGAGTTGATTTCTATACAGCTCTCAGAACAGCCCCCAGCACATTTAATCACCACAGAAAGAACGGCTTGGCAAAAATAAATAAAGGAAAATAGTGACCCATAGACTGTTGGGCCCTCAATGTTGCTTAGCCCCAATTAGGGCTGCATTGGGATAAAGTCATAAAGTTTTACATAAGACATCTTGGTTTCCCTTATAAATTACTTTAAAACGAGAAATGGTAGCACCTTAGGCTTGCACTGTCCCATGGTTAAGAACTGGCTGGAGCTGACACCCCTACGTGGGGCAAGAGCTCCTGGGCTCTCCAGGCCTCACCACTCCCTCTTGCCTCACCCTAGCCCACTTCAACCACTTCCATGCAGGAATGATCTCTAAGAGCACACGCATTTCTGATCTGGGATCTCAACTGATCCCTTTCAGGCTGTGCCCCGTGTGTAATATAAGAACAGAACAGACATGGCTATAATAAAATATATTTCTGAAAACATTCAATGCTAAACTTAAAAAAATACCAGAATGAGAAGCAAAATATCTACTTTCCATGCCATTTTTTAAAAGTCTAAGGAGGATAAGATAAGGAGAAGTCAAATGTAGACATTGAAGAAAAACACTTTATAAGCAGACAACAAAATCTGAGATTTAAATTTGTTCCTGCCAAGAACATGAAAATGTACACTGACTGCAATGTGGATTTGGGGGGATGATGACGTATCAACAGAAACCCATCAACTGTAGCAAACACACTGTCTGATGTGGAATTGTGACTACAGCGGAGAATGTGTACATGTAAGAAATCTCTGTATCTTCCACTCAGTTCTGTGAACATAACACCATTTTAAAAAATAAAGTCTGGCCCTGGCTGGTGTAGCCCAGCGGATTGAGCACAGCCTGTGAACCAAAAGGGTCGCCAGTCCAATTCCCAGTCAGGACACATGCCTGGGTTGCAGGCCAGGTCCCCAGTGGGGGCCACGTAAGAGGCAACTACACACTGATGTTTCTTTCCCTCTCTTTCTCCTTCCCTCCCCCTCTCTCTAAATAAATAAATAAATAAAATAAAAAATAAAGTCTATTTTAAAAAGTAAAGTACAAGATACTTTTTAAATCTAGTAAGGTAACACCTTCTCCATAAAATATTCTTTAGTTTTTGAAAACATCTTCAAATGGTTTGGAGGTATTTTCTTTCCCTCCAAACCATTCATAAGAATCTGACAACTTAAAACACATTCACAAAAGAAGATGAGAAACAGCCTACATTCCCATGATGCTCTGTTCTACTCAAGAAAAAGCAACCATTTCAATGGGCTAATTCTCCATTCATACAGGATCACAAGCTAGTACATAGGATATTTTTCTTGCTTCTAAAAATATATTAATATTAATAGGCCTAAAAGTCTGTGCAGTAGTACTTGATTTTCTTCATCTACCACAAGTAGCTGCATTGTATAAAACTCCCAGAGGTAATTTGCTATGTAAAATGATGATTTAAGTAACATTAAGCCTTCTTGCAGAAATCGTCTTGTGGTTGTGCCAGGAGAAAATTCAATTAATAACGTTTTAGCATTGTGTGTGAAAGAGTGACAGAAAGAAGACAAAGCCAAAAAAAAACCAAAAATATTTCAATTCATGGTTTGTTTAAGATGGTACATGGTAACATATGAATACACCTATCCTACAACATTCTCAAGAATAAACTTTTAAGAGAAAACAAGGGTGGAGAGTGGGGGTTTACGCCTGCTTATTTTTCATTTAATCTAGTAGTTTACAGCATATTTAGCCTCCATGATCCTTATCGTGACCATTAAAATGTCCATTAAATAGCCTCACCACTTGGAACCATGCCAAATGAAGGCAAACTACCAGGTGAATCAACTTCTAAAATCTTTGTAGGCTGGAAACATTTTAAAGCAGTTAAGCAAAAAGGTTAGATGTTCAGCTTCCAAAATATGTTCAGGTTTTTTGTTTGTTTAGGTTTTCAAAACTCATAAAGAGTACCAAAAGTTAAGACATAAAAATAGTTACCCTGCACTCATTAAGTATTTTTTTTTGTTTGCTCTCTGTGCACTGCACAGACGGGATGAGGTTTAGGTGCTGCTTCCGAGTCTGCTGCTGTATTTGCAACATGATCTTCAGAGATGCATTTGCTATCTCTTTACCAAAGACCCTGAAAGAATCAGTGATGTCTCGTGTATGACAAAGAGCTCATCAGTGCGTCTCAAGAATGAGTTCATCGTAGGAACAGATTGAACAGGAACGCGCACACACGTCCTCCAAAGACACGCACGGGGCTGTTCACGGCGACATTGCTGGTGCTAACCAAAACTGCAAACAACTCAATTGTTGTACAGTCCTAAAACGAGGAAAAGAAAGGTACTGAAGCTCCATGGAAAAATAGAGATGAAGCTCACAAACATAAAGTTAAATCAAAATTCAAAGGAATACGGTGTATATAAAGTCCAGAGAAGTCTCAATTAAGTGATAATATCAGAAATTAAGGCAATGGTTACTTCTAGGGATGAAAGGAGCAGTAATCGGAAGGGAGCATGTGATTCCCTCCACTTTGTGAGTATTCTGTAGTGTTCCTACATTTCTGTTGGTTTTAATGCTAGCGTGTATAGGTGTGCTTCTGTTATCAGACAAAAGCAAAATTAATGAGAAACGTGTTATAAAGTATAAGCATACCAAACTAGAAGAAATATATTTCACTGATGATAAGGCACACCCAGGTGACAGTATGTTCTACACACCTAGCAAATGAAACAGAGTTTCTCTCTAGATGTGCTGCTTAGAAAGACTGTAAAGGACAAGAGTGGGTGCAAACTCTACTGTCCTCAGGGACTGCACATGTTGCTCAAGTGGGTGAAGAGGGCCTGCAGTGAGGGTGCGGGGAGGGGCCGCGTCACCTGGACAGGGCAGGCCCGTCTAAAGGGCATCTGGTTCACACTCTGGCTGATAGTTGCCCTACAGGAAGTTTGGGCCCAGATTTAATAGATCATCTGGATTTTCAAAAGAAGACAAATTAAGATTTATGTGATTGACATACGTTGGTTTTTAAAACAAAAAGTGGGACAAACAAAACTTGTCTAAAAGGTACTTGTTTGAGATAGCAGAAGTGAAGATTGCTATGGCAACAAGTCCCTAAGGGACCGGGAAGAGATTTGGGATCAAGATACCAGCAAAAGGTTGGCTTTTAGAGAAGATGACAGTTCTTCCTCTGAGGAGGATAAAAGAGTAGGAATACAGAGACACATGTTGAGTAAAACAGGTCCTTTGTTAGAAGGAAACAGTAAGAAATGGCAGAAAAAGTATAGGGAGATCTCCACGGCAGTGGTTTTCAAACTCCATTGCAGTAAGTCCTTTTATCAAGAGAAGGCAAAGTTCAATGTACAGAACCCATCAAAGCAGTGACTAACACAGAAGCAGTGGGAACACTGGAGTCCCACCCATGAAAAGGCCCCTTACGTGGCTTGTGGTCCAACATCCAGCCACACCAACCACTACTAAAAAACACACAAAGGGTGAATTAAGGCTTTCTAGAGCTGGGCAGTAACAGCAGCATCCTCCATGCTATTCGGATACGGGGGTACAAAACACAGATTCTAGGCAATTCAAGATCAGAAAACAAGGCACACATCCAAGGCACTTGGGGATTCTGGATTAATATCATAAAGGATAGATCGAGGGAGGTGGTTAATTAGAATTATAACCTAGGAGTAGAAGGAAAACTAGACCTGCTGTTAGCTGGACTGTAACTGAAGATCAGCTTCACTGTGGTGGTGTTGGGTGACCTTGCCAGGTTGTCCTCATAGTGGTTCAAAGGATCAACTATAGATGTTCATTTCATTACTTATTCAGGAAACATCTCAGTTATGACTGAAAGACTGTTTGTTTTTAATCAAAGCCTGTTTTAATATCAATACACAGTTTTACTTAATATTGTTAGGGTTATACTAATTCAAAGTCATCCTTAAATACACAGTGAACATGGCTGTGTCTTAAAAAATAAAGAGAAACAAATACATCAATTTTATTTTTAAAATATTTTATTTATTTTTTGAGAGAGGAGAAAGGAGGGAGAAAGAGAGGGACAGAAACATCAATGTGTGAGAGATACATTGATTGGTTGCCTCTTGCATGCCCCTAACTGGGGACCTGGCCCACAAGCCAGGCCTGTACCCTGACCAGGAACCGACCCAGTGACCTTTCGATTTGCAAGCTGGTGCTTAATCCACTGAGCCACAGCAGCCAGGGCACAAATACATCCACTTTAATGAAAGTGTTCGCATGTCCTTTAAATGATCCGATGACAGTAACTGGAATAGGCTGCCACATTCAAACACCGTCATGATGCAAGTTCGGTTTCGTTTGTTTTCTAGTCCACTTGATGTTGTGTTATTCCAACGTCGCGCTTTGGAGAAGTACCTTCAAAGTTACCTCTCAGGTACCTTGCCATAATGTTTAAAGTATATTTAAGAGTGTGGGGACAATGGAGTACACAAGTATAGAGAAGCTGAAGATCTGAACTCTGTACAGTTCCGCCATCAGGCATGACTTGGTTTCTGAGACTTAGTTCCCACACTTACAAAGTGAGGGCTTTAGTCCATCAGTAGTTTCTAAACAGTGATGCCCTTTAAAATCGTGGGGAGTATGTTTTCCAAACTACATATGCCTACACGTGATTCTACGTATTCCACAAAAGTGAATATATTTACATTTGTGGCTTAGTATTTTTATCAGTTATTGAAGAGTGATTACATTTAGGTATTAAACATCTCCATAGCATTAAACAGAAGCAC
>VMDR010037260.1:0-10278 GCA_007922815.1 Macrotus californicus | reverse complement strand
ACCCTGATCAAGTGTGAATATACCAGTGATGCAAGAATGGCTCAACATGCAGGAAACAACTGATGTGATTCAACACATCAATAGAAATCATATGAATATTCAAGAGAGACAGGAAAAGAAATAGAGTACTATATGCATACTGATAAAAACACTTCAGAGAATGCTTATAGAAGGAAACAATCTCAGCTTGATAAAGAGTATATACGACAACTTCACCACTAGCTATATACTCAATTGTGAAATAATGAAAGCTTTCTTTTTAAAATCAAAAACCACTGAAGAATGTCCACTTTCATTATAATTTTTGAAATAGTATTGGAATAATTAAACTGGCAATCAGAGTGGAAATATAAATAAAACACATTTTTTAAAAATTATATTATTGTTGTTCAAGTACAGTTGTCCATATTTACCCCACAACTGCTCCCCCCAACCCAGCTATCCCCACCTCCCTCCCCTGCTTCCATCCCCCCCTTGGTTTTGTCCATGTGTCCTTTATAGTTGTTCCTGAAAACCATCCTCCCTTCCTCCCACTGTCCCCTCCCCCTTCCCCTCTGGCTATTGTTAGATAGTTCTTAATTTTAATGTCTTTGGTTATATTTTGTTTTTTTCCTTTTGTTGATTATGTTCCAGTTAAAGGTTAGATCATATGGTATTTGTCCCTCACTGCCTGGTTTATTTCACTTAGCATAATGCTCTCTAGTTCCATCCATGCTGTTGCAAAGGGTAGTAGCTCCTCCTTTCTCTCTGCTGCGTAGAATTCCATTGTGTAAATGCACCACAGTTTTTTGATCCACTCATTGACTGTTGGGCACTTAGGTTGCTTCCAGCACTTGGCTATTATACATTGTGCTGCTATGAACATTGGGGTGCATAGGTTCTTTTGGATTGGTGTTTCAGGGCTCTTAGGGTATAATCCCAGCAGTGGAATTGCTGGGTCAAAAGACAGTTCCATTTTTAGTTTTCTGAGAAAATTCCATACTGATTTCCACAGTGGCTGCACCAGTCTACAATCCCACCAACAGTGCACTAGGGTTCCCTTTTCTCCACATCCTCTCCAACACTTGTCTGTTGATTTGTTTATGATGGCCATTCTCACCAGTGTGAAGTGGTATCTCATTGTAGGGTGTTTTTTTTCATCTTTTAACAAGCTTTTATTAAAGATCTTTACAGAACAACATCCAGGCTCCAGATCCAGCTGCCAATGAGACTCTGTTATTCTGTGGGCACTGGCTGGGGCATGGCAGGCGGCTCTGGCTTCCCACCCTTCTGTTCCGAGATGGGGGTGGTGGGCAGTATCTCATCTTTGGGTTCCACAATGCTCACGTGGTCAGGCAGGGGCTTCTTGGGGCCTATCTTCCCACTTGGGTCCCAAGGAAGCATGACCTTCACTTTGATGCCCAGCACACCCTGTCTAAGCAGCCCGTGGCACACGGCAGTATCAACATAGTAGTTAACAGAGTCACCGCTGTGGATCATCAGGCCATCGACAAACTTCATGGACTTAGCCCTCTGTCCTCGGAGTTTCCCAGACACCACGACCTCACAGCCTTTGGCCCCGTTCCCCATGATGAACCACAGCACACTGTAGCAGGCCCTCCACATGGCAAGGCCTCCCAGGAGCTTGTGGCGCAGAGGTTTGGCCTGGGCGATGGCACACAGACACCTGGTGGCCACCTTTTCAGCAAAGAGCTCTACAGTGCCCTCAGGGAAGCCAAACCTCTTCTGAACCACAGCAGTCAACTCCCGGATCTGTCAGCCCTTCTCACCGAGAACATTTTGCAGTCTGGTGGCCAAAAAAATAATTTCTGTCCTGGTTGACGTAACTCGTAACTCCAGAGTAGTCATCTTCGGCCAGTTCTCAAGTGAGAAACTCATTCAGTTCGGCTTTGTAGATGCCGTCAGCAATAAACTTCCTCTTCTTAGAAATTTGCACAGCCATCTTTACGCACTGCGCTGCCCAAAGGAAAAGCTCATTGTTGTTTTAATTTGCATCTGTCTGATGGCTAGTGATGCTGAGCATCTTTTCATATGTCTCTGGGCCCTCTGTATGTCCTCCTTGGAGAAGTGTCTGTTCAAATCTTTTGCCCATTATTTAACTGGGTTTTTTGTCATCCTGGAGTGGAGTCATGTGAGTTCTTTATATATTTGAGAGATCAAACCTTTGTCTGAATATCATTGGCAAGTATGTTTTTCTATATGGTTGGTTCTCTTTTCATTTTAATGCTGTTTTCTTTAGCCATGCAGAAGCTTTTTAATTTGATGTGATCCCATTTGTTTATTCTTTCCTTTATGTCCCTTACTCTAGGGGACATATTGGTGAAAATATTGCTGCGTGGAATATCTGAGATTTTCCTGCCAATGTTTTCCTCTCGAACTTTTATGGTGTCACAACGTATATTTAAGTCTTTTATCCACCTTGAATTTATTTTTGTGTATGGTGTAAGTTGGTGGTTGAGTTTCATTTTTTTGCATGTAGCTGTCCAGATCTCCCAACACCGTTTGTTGAAGAGTATAGCCATTATTGACTGTGAATTGCTAAAACCACGCCTGTGTTAATTGCAAAGATGTACTAGCTAACAAAGCAAAGCAACCATTAATATTACTTGTCATATACATAAAAAGTAATTTCAAAGACAAAAGGATTATTTTAAAGAATGTTAAATTAAAATGCCAACAGAAACTGATGTTCAGTATTTCACATAACATTAATCTGCTAGAGACTTACAAAATATCACTTTGAATTGCTAAGACTAAAAACCCATATACAATTGCCAAGACAATGGTAAAATAGTGTATTAAAGATGTTTTCTTGAAAATGCTAATACAGGGATGAGCAAAGTAGATTCACAGTTGTGAGTATAAGAAACAGAGTTTATTCTTGTATTATTATTTATTAATTACTGTATTATTATTAACTTATTTTGCCCACCACTGTATGTGGCAAAAAAAGAGTTAAAGTACCATTTTCTTTTTTTAATTATATTTTATTGATTATGCTATTACAATTGTCCCATTTTTTCTCCCCTTTATTCCCCTCTGCTGAGCAGCTCCCTGCCACCAGCATCCCCCCATCCCTTAGCTCATGTGCATGGGTCGTACATATAAGTTCTTTGGCTTCTCCATTTCCTATACTATTCTTAACCTCCTTCTGTCTATTTTGTACCTACCATTTATGCTTCTTATTCCCTCTACCTTTTCCCCCCTCTCCCCACCCACTCCCTACTAATAACCCTCCGTGTGATCTCCATTTATCTGATTCTGTTCCTCTTCTAGTTGTTTGCTTAGTTTATTTTTGTTTTTGTGTTTTAAGTTCAGCTGTTGATAGTTGTTTGTTGTCATTTACTGTTCATAGTTTTGATCATTTTATTTTTCTTAGATAAATCTCTGTAACATTTCATATAACAATGAACTCCTTTAACTTCACCTTATCTGGTAAACATGTTATCTGCCCTTCCATTCTAAATGATAACTTTGCTGGATAGAGTCATCTTGGATATAGGTCCTTGCCTTTCATGACTTCAAATATTTCTTTCCAGCCCCTTCTTGCCTGCAAGGTTTCTTTTGAGAATCAGCTGATAGTTGAATGGGAATTCCTTTGTAGGTAACTGTCTCTTTTTCTCTTGCTGCTTTTAAGATTCTCTCCTTATCTTTAATCTTGGGTAATTTAATTATGATGTGCCTTGGTTTTTGTTTCCTTGGGTCCAGCTTCTTTGGGACTCTCTGAGCTTCCTGGACTTCCTAGAAATCTATTTCCCTTGCCAGATCATGGAAGTTCTCCTTCATCATTTGTTCAAATAAGTTTTCAATTTCTTTCTGTTCCTCTTCTCCTTCTGACACCCCTATGATTTGGATGTTGGAACATTTAAAGTTTTCCCCAAAGTTCCTAAGCCTCTCCTCATTTTTTTTTAAATTCTTGTTTCTTCATTCTATTCTGGTTAAATGTTTATTTCTTCCTTCTGCTCCAAATCACCATGTGAGTCCTGGTTTCCTATCCATAATTGTTGGTTCCCTGTATATTTTCCTTTATTTCACTTTTCATAGCCTTCCCTTTTTCCTCTATTTTGTGACCATACTCAACCATTTTTGTGAGCATCCTGATTACCAGTGTTTTGAACTCTGCATTTGAGAGGCTGGCTATCTCTTCATTGCTTAGATGTTTTTCAGGAGTTTTGATCTGTTCTCTCATTTTGGCCATATTTCTTTGTCTTGGAGCTCCTGTTATGCTATATGGGGTGGAGCCTTAGGTATTCACCCAGGCAGGGCAACCCACATTGCTCTGTTGTGGTGCTGTATATGGGGAAGGGGTCAGAGAGGGAACAATGCCACTTGCTTGGCTCTCACCTCACTTTCATTCACCTTCCACACTACCCACAAGCAAATTGGGCCCTTCTGGTGCTGATTCCTGGGTGGGTGGGTGAGTGTATATTCTAGGACCTTGTGGGTCTCTCCAATGAACTCTCCTGTGAGTCTGGGAGTTTCTCCTGCCTCTGCAACTCCCACAGATTTTTATAGCCAGAGGTTTTGAGGTTTTCTTTTTCTGTGCTGGAACCCTGAGTTGTGCAGTCTGTCTCCCTCCCCAGTTGTTCCTCCCAGTTTATTCCACACACAAATGTGGGACTTCTCAGTCCACCAGCCACTGCCTCACCCACCTGGTCCTCCAGCCTGCACCTTGCCCACCCATCCTCTCCACCCCAGCTCCCCATCTCCACCCCTCCTACTGGTCTGGACAAATGTTTCTTCTTTAACTCCTTTCTTGTCAGACTTCCACACAGTTCAATTTTCTGGCAGTTCTGGTTATTTTTTATTTTTGAATTTGTTGTCCTTCTTTTGGTTGTGTGAGGTTGTGTGAAATGTATCTACCTACACCTCTGTCTTGGCCAGAAGTCTAGCTCTAAAGTACCATTTTCTAATGACACCCCAGCTTGATGAATGCAGGGACTGGTTAATGAAATTGAGTGGTACTAATTTATGAAACAAAGGTAGCAATTTATTTACCAAGGAAACTTAATGGTGCATAGGTATTGCTTACATAGTTATTCTTTCAGTATATACGTGATTTGAACATGATCGAAGGAAGAATTCCTTTTTGCAGTTTGATTACTGACAAACACAACTAGTTCTAAACTGTATAAAAATGCAAAGTACTAACTATGCATTGCAACAAATGTCATTTGGAGTTTTAATTTTGTGTATGATTATGTACTGGTAGTAGAGCTTCAATGACTGGAAAACAGTTGAAGGTAGTTACACAGACTTTTAAAAAAGCCAACACACCTGTCTGACAAACTAAACAGTGTGCTTAGTGAGTGGTGTAGTAAGAATTGGATTAGTCACTTCATTATGTGATCATATGATAATTGATAATTAACAACTGTAAGTGCATGCTGCAGATGGTGAGAAGGGGAAGTTCTGTGTAGAATGAATAGTCTTAACATTTCCTAAGGTTCAGGGATTTTTAGGCAGCCTTGGTTAAAAATGAAAATGGCTATAAAAATAACAATGAAAAGAAATAGGTGGTTACATATTTTCAGAGTTTCATATCCTTTAGAATCATAATTGGGATGGTACGTAGCTTGCAGCATGTAAGACTTCCCCATGGGAGTTCCACAGCATGCATACTGGTCTATGGCTGCTCGACACCACCAAAACACTGGGCTTGCTCTTGGACGGTATGGCAATGCATCGAACTGCCTTGAGTGTTTCTAAATGCTTACTTTCAATTTCTGTAAACTTATCTTGCAGCAGATACCAAACATCCCAGGTTGGTGCTGGTCCAAGACCACATTCTGAGTAGCTCTGGTAGCTCTACAACATTTCTAGAGTAGAGAGGGGCACCAGTAAGATTATTTGACAGTTTAAGACTCTTTTGGAAAGCCAATGAGGAAGCAATGGATGTGTTGCCTATTTTCGAACCACTATATTTCATAAAACTAAGAATCCTTGATTGTAAAATACACCCTTTTATGCACCACAGAAAAAATCACTGTCAATTAAGTTCTCAGGTAACTTACTATAAAACATATTTAGAGTTTAAAGAAGGTAGAACATGGGAAAAAACAGTGCTCCTTAGGATCATGAATACAGTTTCTACAAAGGATATAAAATAAAGGTAAATATTAATATAAACAAACTACTAATGAAATTATGATGAACATATAAAAATTATACTAATGCAATTTGTTATGGGAATAGGTAACATCAGACTCAAATTTTTAGCATTTTTGACGACATTTGTCTTTTTTATTCATGACCAGCCAGTTTCTATTCATTCTTTGTCATAGAGCCCTGAATTTGCTCTGGAAAACCGTTCCTCTCTCATTCTCTGCCGTATGGCCTGGAGTAGCCCTCACTGGCCTACATTGACCAGAATCTCCCATAGTGACTAGTTCAGTGCAGGGCTATAACTCAGTGGAAAACAATGAAATACTAGGAAACACTGGGCTCACGATTCTGAAAAGAAGGAAATTTCCTCTGCCCTTCAGGAGTTACTGAGAGAGGACATTTGTCTGCCATCCCACATAATATGGCCCAAGGATGGTAAGTTCCAGAGCCCACGCAGCCATTTGCTGCCGCAGGGAGAGCCTGTCACTGTCTGGGTGAAACTACATAAAGTTTGAGAGAGGAGTCTGACATTGGTTCTGACAACAGAAGTCTGTAGAGTTTGTCTACCAGGGAAAATGCCGCATAGTGCCTGTTTTCTCACGGCCAAGATAGGCATTTTCATATTCCTTGTGGTTATTTATGGTAAGAGCCACTTTCCTCCCAGGGCCTCCTTATTCTGGAGCACAGGAAAACAATTTTTTGACCACAGATCTAAATTCATATTCCTTACTCAGTTTAATCAATGATAAAGGTATTAGTATAACCACCATATGTCTAATTCTTGCATCTATCTCTTAGCTAGTTCTAAATTAAGAGGAGAGCAAAGAATTACTAAAAATGGACTCAAACACAACATTACTATCCTTATTTTACATATGAGAAAACTGGGTTTCAGAGAGGATGAACAATTTGTACAAAGTCACTAAAAACCTACAGTATGTAGTAAAACTGTCGGTCCCACCCAGGGAACCTCTCACTAACTCTGAAGTTTATTTTTTCAGTGTGCTCACATCCATGTATTTCTGCTCATTAAAAATATGTACACTTCATCAACATTCTCTAACAGGATTCTAAAAACTGTATCTGTGGAGTGGAGGGCAGGAAAAGGAAAATGAACTGTGTACTAAGCCATTCGTTCACATTATGTACTTAATCCTCACATCCACCTCCAGGAACCTGCAGCAGTTAAATAAGAAGCAGGTACCCAAAGCTCACATCTATATACTAAGTTGCTCCTGAAGGCCAAATACTAGTCTTCAGCTATAAGAAGGCTGTTAAAAGTAGAGTGCTTACTAACATGGGTTTATCTGCTTAATTCACACACTTACTGAAAAGTTCTTTTCAATGGCACAGAACACAACATCCATACACAGGAACACCCCCGTCCGGCCCACACCAGCACTGCAGTGAACAATGATGGGTCCTGTAAGGTGGCTCTTCCTCACAAAACGAACATATTTGATAAAACCATCTGCTGAGGCAGGAGTGCCGTGGTCTGGCCAGTTGATGAACTGCAACTGTTTTACGAAGTGACTCATTCCTGTCTGTTGAGGAAAGAAGAGAGAGGGAAAGGGAGTGGGAAAGAGGGAGAGAGGGAGAGAGAAGGAAGTGGGGGAGAGAGAGGAGAGATTTATCAACCTCTTATATTAGAGATCTCATTTCAATTTCTAATATACCAGTAACAACAACAACAACAACAACAACTACTGCTACATGGTGACACAATAATAAAAATATGAATACTAACAGGTAACACGAATTGAGCACTTATGCTCCTGGTACTGTGCTAGGAACTTCACATGCATTATTTCTTAATTCTCACATCAATCCTGGGAGGTGGCACTGCATGCATTTCATCCTCATTTTACAGATAAAAAGGTCAGGATTAGAGTGACTGAGAAACGTATGCTGGGTCAGGAGGCTCACACGTTCAGAGCTGGGACTGTCATTCAGGCCCCCCGAACCCAAATTGACTATCTTCCTTCTGCACCGTAAGGCTGCAGAAAAAACAAGAATCCATCTGTCTTAGCTTAAGTATCATGATACTAAATATAATTAAAACAGGTAGGTGCTACCAAGTTGTTTGACCGAGGGCACCAATCTTCTCTGGCAACGAGGACAGGGTGGTTCATGGCCATGTGAGTGGACTGTGGCTACCACTCTCATGCGGAGCCCCCTGAAAGTAGAGTCATGAAACTCTCCTCAACATTGACAGATAAAACATTTGGAGTTTACCCATAATTCCTTCCAAAGTGATCACATTTTTCCCACTTGAAGTCCTTATTTTACTTCACTGAGGACCCTGCTGAAAAAACTGAGGATGATTTCTCACTCTTCTACTCCCCCCAATGAATCTTTTTTTTCCCTATGTTTGAAATAGAAAACTCAAGTCTGAACCATTAGTACATGAATCTCAGTGATGAAAACAATACTTGAAAATCCTGTGAAGGCATGAAGTTTAGGATAACTCTCATCCTATCACATATTTCAGGGATGAAATCTCTCCTGTTACTGTTGACCTCTAAGAGTCTGCAAAAAGGTGGGCCTCACCTCACTGCTTTCCTGATCCTATGCCATGAAGACAGAATGCCTTATGCAGATTCTCCAAACATGAACCACACGTTTCTGAGGTTTGTGGGCCTAAGCCAAAGGCTACTGTCCTACACCTCCTTGCCAATACTCCATAAGTGGACCCCAGAATTTGAGTCCTTGCAGACAGATCATTCATCTGTGCCTTCCACCTGGCCTATATTCTCCAAGCATACTGTCCTGCTGCCATAGCATGTATCACATGGCATTTGGAATTGATGTGCTTGGTGTCTTCCTTCCACACTAGACTGTAAGTACCCTAAGAGCTGAGACTGTGTCTTTTTCGTATCTCCAGCACCTGACATAATACCTGGTTAATAGGAAGGAATCATCAGGTATTAGGGATGAGGCAAATCCCCAAGTACACAGAACAAGCACAGTGCCCAGCACACAGCCAGCAAGCTCTGTATCTATGTCAACCATTATTATTCTTGATCTTCCTGCTCCTCAATCTGGGCTCTGACCCTCCTCATACTCCTCAAGTTTATCTTTTACCATCCTTTTCTACTCCTCTGTCTCTTCAACTTCTCCCTTTGCACTCAGGTCTCCCATCCCACAATAATCTCTTGGAAACCCTAATCACCTCCCTAAATATTTATTCCATTTCCTTGTCTTGTCTCTCATAGGCACTTTACTCTCTGTGGGCCTCTCTGATCAAGGCTACTTGTTCTTTGCCCAAATACCACAGAGCACAGAGATTAGGTTACAGACTGCTTGTTGCCCACTCCTGTTTCCAATGGACTATTCCTTCTCCTTGAATAAACTCCCTCTTCCTTTTGAGTTTTATACCTCTTAGCTTCATCTGCTTCCCCTTTCCATCCTTCTTATTTGGACAGTTCTTAATCCAGATCTTACCTCCTCCAGCAAACCTTCCCCAAAAGTCCAAGTGATGCTAAGTACTTCCCTTCCAAGCCCCCAATCCCTCCATACAGATTTCAATATTACCACTGAGCACAGTTCCTTGGAAGGAATTATCAGTGAACACACCAAACTCTCCACCACTCAGTAAGTAGCAGCAGTGCCTGGCACACTGAGTAGCACAACTTAGGAATTTAATACATATCTGTCTCACTTGGCAGAAGCAGCCAAAGTACCTGATGGGATTACGTAACTTCCAATACTTGCTCTCCTGGCCCCATCTCCCCTTTTCAATTTTTCCTCTCTCCAGCCAGAGTTTGGTTAAGCACAAGTAGAAGTGGTGGTGTCTTAGTTTCTGGTACCAGAGAAGATTAAAAATAAGTTATTTAAAAAGTATTCCCAATCTATGTCTTATCCTACTCTTAACTTATCATCCTGACACATGAGCTCATATAATGACATATATCTCATACTGATGTTTAAAAACTTACAGACTTCCTCACAACTCGAAATATTCTAATGATGAAATATTGAAGTATCTGGTAGTTATCCAGGAAGATTCGACAATTTTTCAATTCCAAAGGCTTCTTATTGGAAAGGGGCCAGTAACGGTGGCATTTGGTAATTCCATCTTCTATCTCTCTGGTTATCATGACAATAACATTAGAGTTATTTTCCAAAACCATTTGCCAAAAGTCATCTATGGTATCTGGCAGTGGTCCTTGG
>VMDR010037259.1:0-10280 GCA_007922815.1 Macrotus californicus | reverse complement strand
GTCTACATGTGTGAGGCATTGTTTCCCTTGGGTCCTAATAATATAGCAATGAAAAAACAATAAAAATACTGTCCTAATGAATCTTAAATCCTGATCTTAGAGATAGAAAATAAATGATACAATTATGTAAAATATACAGGCTAAAGAGAAAAAAATAAAGCAGAGAATGGTGATGAAACAAGATTGTTGGGTTAATCTTAGAAAGAGTGAGAAACATTTTTTAAGTTATTTTATTGTTCAATTACAGTTGTCTGTTTTATTCCCCAACACTCCCTCCCCACTCCAGCCGAGCTCTCCTTCCTCCCTTACCTCAATCTCTCCACTTGGTTTTGTCCATGTGTCCTTTACAGTTGTTCCTGAAAATCCTTCCCCCCTATCCCCAATTATCCCTACCCACCTCCCCTCTGATTACTGTCAGATTGTTCTTAATTTCAATGTCTATGGTTATATTTTGCTTGCTTTTTTCTTTTGTTGATTTGGTTCAAGTTAAAGGTGAGATCATATGGTATTTGTCCCTCACCATCTGGCTTATTTCATTTAGCATAATGCTCTCTAGTTCCATCCATGCTGTAGCAAAGGGTAATAGCTCCTTCTTTCTCTCTGTTGTGTAGAATTCCATTGTGTAAATGTAGTATAGTTTTTTGATCCATTAATTTACTGATGGGCACTTAGGTTGCTTCCAGCACTTGGTTATTATAAATTGTGCTGCTAAAAACATTAGGGTGCATAAGTTCTTTTGGATTGGTATTTCGGGGTTCTTAGGATATAATCCCAGGAGTGGAACTACCGGTCAAAAGACAGTTCCATTTTTAGTTTTCTGAGGAAATTACACACTGTTTTCCACAGTGGCTGTACCAGTCTGCATTCCCACCACCAGTGTACTAGGGTTCCCTTTTCTCCACATTCTCTCCAACACTTGTCTGTCGATTTGTTTATGATTTTCATTCTGACCAGTGTGAAGTGGTATCTCATTGTGGTTTTAATTTGTGTCTCTCTGATGGCTAGTGATACAGAGCATCTTTTCATATGCCTCTGGGTCCCCTGAATGTCCTCCTTGGAGAAGTATCTGTTCAGGTATTTTTCCCATTTTTTAATTGGGTCGTTTGTCTTCCTGGAGTGGAGTCATGTATATTCTTTATACATTTTGGAGGTCAAACCCTTGTCAGAGGTGTCACTGGCAAATATGCTTTCCCATATAGTTGGTTCTCTTTTCATTTTAATGCTGTTTTCCTTAGCCATGCAGAAGCTTTTTAATTTGATGAGGTCCCATTTGTTTATTCTTTCCTTTATGTCCCTTGCTTTAGGGGACATATTTATGAAGATATTGCTGTGTGGAATATCTGAAATTTTCCTGCTGATGTTTTCCTCTAGGACTTTAATGGTGTCATGACCTATATTTAAGTCTTTTATCCATCTTGAATTTATTTTTGTGTGTGGTGTAAGTTGGTGATCAAGTTTCATTTTTCTGTATGTAGCTGTCCAGATCTCCCAAAGTCATTTGTTGAAGAGGCTATTTTTACTCCATTTTATGCTTCTTCCCCCTTTGTCAAATATTAGTTGACCGTAGAGCCTCAGGTTTATTTCTGGGCTCTTTGTTCTGTTCCATTGGTCTATGTGTCTGTTCTTATGCCAGTACCAGGCTGTTTTGATTACAGTGACCTTGTAATACAGTTTGAGATCACGTACTATATCCCTTCTGTTTGTTATTCTTTCTCAAAATTGCTGCAGCTATTTGGGGTCTTCTATGGTTCCATATAAATTTCTGAAATGTTTGTTCTATACCTGTGAAATATATCATTGGTACTTTAATAGGGATTGCATTGAATCTATAAATAACTTTGGGTAGTATGGACATTTTGATGATGTTAATTCTTCCTATCCATGAGCATGGTACATGCTTCCATTGTTTGTATCTTCCTTAATTTCTCTCTTCAGTGTTGTATAGTTTTCTGAGTACAGGTCTTTTACCTCCTTGGTTAGGTTTATTCCTAGGTGTTTTATTTTTCTTGTTGCTATGTCAAATGGGATTTTTTTTCCTGATTTCTGCTTCTGATGTTTCATCGTTAGTGTACAAAAATGCCTTTGATTTCTGAATATTGACTTTGTATCCCACTGTTTTGCCAAATTCACTTACTAGGTCAAGTAGTTTTCTGGTGGAGTCTAGGATTTTCTATGTACACCATCATGTCATCTGCAAACAATGACAGTTTTACTTCCTCCTTTCCAATTTGGATGTCTTTTATTTCTTTTTCTTGTCTGATTGCTGTGGCTAAGACTTCCAATACTATGTTGAATAGAAGTCATGAAAGTGGACATCTTCGTCTTGTTCCTGATCTTAGTGGGAAAGCTCTATGTTTTTGCCCTTTGAGTAAGATGTTGGCTGTAGGTCTCTCGTATATGGCCTTTATTATGTTGAGGAATGCTCCCTCTATTCCCACTTTCTTGAATGTTTTTATCATTCAAATAGGTGCTGTACCTTATCAAATGCTTTTTATGTACGTATTGCTACAATCATGTGATTTTTGTCTTTCATTTTGTTTACGTGATGTATTACATTTATTGATTTGCAAATATTGTACCATCCTTGCATCCCTGGAATGAATCCAACTTGATCATGTTGCATGATCTTTTTAACATTTTGCTGGGTGTGGTTTGCCAATATTTTATTGAGGATTTTAGCATCTATGTCATAAGTGATATTGGCCTGAAGTTTTCTTCCTATTTTTATGTGTTTATCTGGTTTTGGGATTAGGATGATGCCAGCTTCATAAAAAGATTTTGGGAGTCTTCCATCTTTTTGGATTTTTTGGAATGATCTTTGAAGGATAAGGGTTAGCTATTCCTTAAATGCTTTGTAGAATTATCCTGTGGAACTGTCTGGTCCTGGGCTTTTGTGTGTCAAGTTTTTTGATTACTGCTTCAATTTTGTCAGCTGTTATTGGTCTGTTCAGGTTTTCTGCTTCTTCTTCATTCAGCTTTGGAAGATTACATTTTTCTAGAAATTTCACCATTTCACCTAGGATTTAAAATCTCTTGGCGCATAGCTCTTTGTCGTAGTTTCTTACAATCCTTTGTATTTCTGTGGTATCAGTTCTAATCTCTCCTCTATCATTTATGATTGTATTTATTTGTGTCCTCTCTCTTTTTATCTGAATGAGTCTGTTTAAAGGCTTCATGATTTTGTTTATCTTTTCAAAGAACCAGCTCCTGGATTATTGATCCTTAGAGTTGTGCTTTTAGTCTCTATGTCATTTAATTCTGCTCTGATCTTGATTATTTCCTTCCTTCTACTTGCTCTGGGCTGTCTTTTTTGTTGTTCCTCCAGTTCTTGTAGATGTTGGGTTAGGTTGTTTTTTTTTGAAATGTCTTTATCTTTTTTGGGAAGGCCTGTATTGCCATGAACTTCCCTGTCAGGACTGCCTTCGCTGTGTCTCATGAGTTTTAGGTTGTTGTGAGTTCATTTTCATTTGTTTTCAGAAACTTTTTGATTTCTTCCTTAATCACATTCTCAATCCATTCATTGTTTAATAGTATGCTATTCAATCCCCATCAGTTTGAGATTTTTTGGTTTTGTGTTTAAGGTTGGATTCTAGTTTCAGTCCCTTGTGGTTAGAAAACATACTTGGTATGATTTTAATTTTCTTGAATTTGTTGAGGTTTGTTTTGTGTCCTATCATGTGGTCTATCTTTGAAAATGTTCCATGAGCATTTGAAAAGAATGTGTATTTTTCTTCTTTGGGATGAAAGGTGATATATATATATATATAATCTCCATTTGATCTACGGCATTATTCAATGGTACAATATCACTCTTGATATTTTGTTGGAAAGATCTGTCCATTTTTGACAGTAGGGTGTTAAAATCCCCTACTATAATTGTGTTGCTGTCAGTATCTTTCTTGGAGGCCTCCAAGATTTTCTTTATGTATTTGGTGCTCCTATGTTAAGTGCATATATATTTACAATGTTTATGTCTTCTTGATGGATTCTTCCTTTTAGTATTATTCAGTGAACTTCTCGGTCTCTTTTTATGGCTCTTTTTTTGAACTGTATTTTGTCTGATATGAGTATTGCTACCCTGGCTTTTTTTTTCCTTTCCATTTGCTTAGAATATTTGTTTTCAGTCCTTCATTTTCAGTCTGTGTAGGTCTTTTGTCCTGAGGTGGGTCTCTTGTAGGCAGCATATGTGTGAGTCATGATTTCTTCATCATTCAGCTATTCTATGTCTGTAGATTGGAGCATTTAATCTGTTTACATTTAACATTACTATTGATAGGTACTTATTCCTTGCCATTTTTTCATACCTGTGTTCCTCTCTCTCACTCTTTTCCTTCCTTTTCTTAAAGTAGACCCTTTAACATCTCTTGCAGAGCTGGTTTGGAGGAGGTATATTCTTTGAGACTTCTTTTATCTGGGAAACTCCTTACTTGGCTTTTCATTTTAATTGAGAGCCTTTCTGGATAAAGTGGTCTTGGTTGTAGGCCTTTGTTTTTCATTACTAGGAATATTGCTTGCCAATCTCTTCTAGCTTCAAGCTTTTCCATTGTGAAGTCAGCTAGTAGTCTTATCAGGCCTCCCTTGTGTGTTACTTCTTGTTTCTCCCTTTCTCCCTTTAAGATTCTGTGTTTGTCTTGGAATTTTGCCATTTTAATTATGATGTGTCAAGAAGTGGGTCTCTTTGGGTTCCTCTTGATTGGAACTTTTTGTGTTTCCTGGATTTGTGTGACTTTTTCTCTCATCAAATTCGGGAAGCTTTCCATAATTACTTTTTCAAACAGCTTTTCTATCCCTTGCTCTTCTTTTTCTCCTTCTGGTATTTCTATTATACATATATTATTATATTTTCTGTTGTCTTGCAGCTCCCTTAACACCTCTTTATTCTTTCTGAGTCTTTTTTCCTTTTCTTACTCTTTCTGGGTGTTTTTTTCTACCTTGTACTCCAGCTCACTGATTCGATACTCTGTGTCATCTCACCTGCTTTTGATTTCCCTACTGTGTTCTTTAGCTTAGCAATTGTGTTCTTCATTTCCTCTTGGCCCTTCTTGATAATTTCTATTTCCTTTTTCATGTTTGTATAGTTTGCAGTGAGTTCATTGTAGTTTCCCTGTAGTTTTTGGTAATTCTCTGTGAGTTCATTGAGCTTCCTGATAATCATTGCTTTGAACTCAATATCTGATAGTTGACTTGCTTCTATTTCATTTAGCATTCTTTCTGAGGCTTCCTCCTTTCTTTTTTGGGGGGTATTGTTTCCTTGTTTTCCCATTACTTGTGAAACTCTTCTTGTTAGCATCTGCTTCTTAATGATCTGTTCTAACTCCCTGGGTTTATAGTGTAAGCTTCTATGGTAGGGGACCTATGATATTCAGTAGTGCAGTCTCCTTGATCTCCCGAGCTGGCTGGATTGGGCTGTAATTCATGTTGGCTCTCTGTATGTCTTTGGGTTTTCATTGTTGTTGGGTCTCTTTATGGCAGGTTCTTCCCTCCAGCTGGTTAACTGAGGAGCATTTTGCACACCATGTCTTATATTTATTGTACAAGTGTGGACATGTTTTGTTGAAGCTTATTCTTCTGTCTGTCTGAGGTTTTGAGGCTTCTCTCACTATAGTTCAGTTCTTTGTTCTGAGTTATTTCTCTGCCATTTAGTTGTAATTTCAGAGTGGTCCTGGGTGGAGGTTAGTGTGGCTTCCATTCACTCCTTCACCTTGTTCTGTTATCTGTTGGTGATTCCTTTGTTGGTGGATTCTCTCTTCCAGTAGATTTAGTGGTGTTCACAGCTCTCACCTACTCATTTATGTGATCAGTTGGAGGGGAAAGGCAAAATGGTTTGAGACTGTGGGATTGTATTCTATGGACTTAAATTACCAACCCATAGAGAAAAGTTAGGAGATCCTTTGGATAAGTATAGTGTTAGCCATGATATCTCATATAACTAGTCATTTTTATGACAGGGTGGACAGATATTTGTTAGGTGAAGGAAGGATTATCAGTTGGATCCAGAAAACCACAAGCTTGTGGGAGGTCAGATTATGAGGTAAAGTGAGAGTAAAGGATAGAAAATAGGTGTAGTGTATGAGAGAATAGAGTTAACCACAACAGTAATAAATTTCCAGAAATAGTGAAGTGAGCTACTATCTGGGAGTGCTGTGTAGTATTTACAATTGTATGGAACAGCAATTATTTATAATAATATTGGAGCAACAATCATATGACAGAATCTATGTGGTGTAAATAACAAGAATAGGAAGTACAGGACCTAGAGTAGTGTGCTATTGGAACACAGTCTACCAGTTGTGCTGTCCTTGAGGTGCACCAATTAGGGGCAACTCACACATCACCTTCTCTTTCTTTGCTGTCCTAGATACTAGTGACTCTCAGAGTGTCTTCAGGGTAGTTTGGCTCTCCCACTGTTTTAAGTCTTTCTGGGGACTGGTGACTCCCTGAGCCCTTCTGGTCTCCTCTGTGGGGAGCACCTCTGCAATCCTCTTAGTGAGCCACTCAGCCCCCACAGGGTGGGGATGCCAATGTGGCTGAGGCTGCTGACTTGGGTGCATGCCTCTGTAGCTGCGGGAGTGAGCGCATGGCCTCAGCTGCTGTGGCAGGAGGTCAGCAGCTGGGCAGGGAGGTCAGGCACTGTCTACTCCTGCGGCTGCTGACATGAGCACATGGCCTCCATTGCTGTGATGGGAGTGCAGTCACAGGGTGGTGGTATTGGTTGCTCATTGCTCGCCAGCCTCTGCTGCTGCAGAGGCAGGAGGTGCACTTGTGGGTGGTGGGGGAGCACAGTGTCTTGATTGGTTGCACACTACTGGGGTCACAGGCATAGTTGGGGGCCCTCTGCTGTTGCAGCTAGGGGTAGGTTAGGTGCATATCCAAGGTCCTGGCAGCAGAGGCTGGCCCAGGGCCGAGGTTGTGGAGGTGGAAGTGGCTGCTGCAGGAGAATTCCCTAAACAGCTGTGAGTGCCTTTTTTTTTTTTTTAATTCCTCCTTTTCAAGCCTGCTGTTCCAAACAAGTGCCTGGCCTCTCATACAGCCCAACTCTAGAGCCAGATCAAAGACTATCTGGGTCAGAGTCCATCATAGCCCAACTCTTCCCAGCCAGTGTCCACAGTCTCAGCGGGTGCACACTGCCCCTGTGCATTTACCACTTTACCCTTATTTCCACCAGTGACTTCAAACATCTAGGTCCACCCTGGTGCTGCTCAAACCTCCTTGTTTGGCAGGGGAGGGAGCCATTGACCTGGCTGTCTCCCAAGAATCCTGCAGCAGGCCTAGCAGGTGCTGGGCCTGGGGCTATAGCTGCCCTGGTCCCTGCGCTGGTCCCAGGGACCTTATTGTCCCAAAGTACTCTCCTTACCATCTGATTTTTCAATGTCCTCTACACTTTTGGCCTCCAACCTTCATGTATGCTGGGATACCATTGGCTGTTCACTCTGTTTCTCAGAAGATGGGCTAGGTGTTCCACCCTGTGCAGGGGGAAATGGATTCGCTCCAACCTATATCACTGCCATCTTAGCTCTCATGGAGAAAGTACTTTTTGCATAAGGATCTACAGGAAGTGGGGGAAATGGGCTGTGGACAACTGAGGGAAAAGCTCTGAGCAAAGGAAGTAGCATAGGCGCCTGTGGGGATATCCTTGGGCTATAGGATAAATAGCAAGGAGCCCATACTACTAGAACAGTGAGATGAGCAGGGGCATGAGCAGTGATCAAGAGTTGACATATTCAAAAAAGTAATAGAGATCTGGAACATTAGGGACTTGAAAATCACTGTAAAGACTTTCACTTTTTACTCTGAGAAGGAGGGCTGTTGGAGGGTTTTGATCAGAGGAGTGACATGATATGAGTTAGTTTTAAATAAGATAATTCTGGCATTGTGTTGAGAATAAGCTGAAGAATGACAGCACTGAAATAGGAAGATCTGGAGAAGGATAATAAAAACAATCCATGTGAGAGAGGCTGGTAGCTTCAATGAAGTTGGTAACAGTGATGTAGTGGGGAATAATACAATTCTGAATATGTTTTTGAATTAGAGACCATAGGATGTGTTATCAGGTCATAGGTTGAGAGAAACTTGATTCAAGAAGAACAACATGAACTTGAATGACTGGGAGAATGCATTAACTAAGTTAATTGTCATAAACTAAGATAGGGAAAACTATGGGAAGAACAGTTTTAGGCAAATATCATAGAACAGTTTTGGATGTAAATTAAAGGTACCAATTAAATAACCTGGTAGAGATGCCAAGGCTCTTGAAAATACAGGTCTATAATCCATGGGGAGTCCAGGTGGAAAATAGAAATTTGGGAATTTCATCACAAATATACAGTATCCCAAGCCATAAACTGGAGGGCACCATCATTGTTATGACTGAATAAAAGATGGATTTTAGTCCCTGGTTGGTGTGACTCAGTGAATTGAGCATTGGCCTGTGAACTAAAGGGTTGCTGGTTCAATTCCCAGTCAGGGCACATGCCTGGGTTGTGGACCAGGTTTCCCCATGCAGGGTATGTGAGTCACAACCACACATTGATGTTTCTCTCCATCTCTTTCTCCTTCCCTTCTCTTCTGTCTAAAAATGAACAAATAAAATATTTTTAAAAAGATGGATTTCAGGAGCAAAGCAAGGACCATTCCCACATTTAGAAGAGAGAGATGGAAAAAAAAAAACAGCAGAAATCTTTGAGTAGGAGTGACCAAAACAGTAGAAAATCCACATGAAGGTAATATTTTATAAACTACATTTAAAAAGACAGAGAGAAAGATAAGTTAAAGGAGAGAACAGTTATCCGGGCTGAATAAGAATGAAATAGGATGAAGTCTGAGGAATGACTATTGGATGTAACAAAATGGAGGTCACTGCTAATATTGGTAATGGTTTCTTTCACTGATAATAATGGAACCTAATTTAATGGATTCAAGAAAAAACAGGAAGGGAGAAATAGAAGGTGACTATGCATAAATTCTTTCAAAGAGTTTTGTTATAAAATTGGAGGTAAGATATAGGTGATCTAGATGAAGAAATTGGGTCTAGGTAGTTTTTAAATTTGTCTCAGTATGGTTGAAATGATAGCTTGTTGCATCCTGATGGGGTGATTCATTAGAAAGAGAAAAACCTGAGAATATTAAAGAAAGGATAGAACATTGCTATACAATTACTGGTATATAAGTGAAAGGACTGACTTATTTATGAGTGTTCTGAGTTCATCCACAGTACCAGTTAAGAATGTAATGTTATCGGGGGGGTCCGGCCAAGATGGAGGCATAGGTAGACACACTGTGCCTCCTTGTACAACCAAAAGAAGGACAACAACAAATTTTAAAACAAAAAACAACCAGAACTGACAGAAAATCGAACTGTATTGGAAGTCCGACAACCAAGGAACTAAAGGAGAAACTTTCATCCAGACCGGTAGGAGGGGCAAGATGGGCCGGAGAGGACTCGTGTGGGGCAGCGGCTGGTGGACCGGGGAAAGGTGCAGCTGGCCAGGAGAGTTGGCGGCTGCAGACCGGGAGTCCCACTCCCTTGTGCGGATAAACCGGGAGGAACAACTGGGGAGCGAGACTTTTCCCGCAACCCAGAGTTCCAGCTCGGGGAAACAAAGCCTCAGAGCCTCTGATTGAAAGCTCCTGTGGGGGCGGAGGCGGTGGCAGCGGGAGAAACTCCCGCACTCACAGGAGAGCTTGTTGGAGAGACCCACAGGGTCCTAGAGCGTACATAAGCCCTCCCACCGGGGAAGCAGCACCAGAATCAGCACCAGAGGGCCCAATTGGAGTGGGTCACGTGTGAAGTCACTGAAAAGCTTCAGAGAGCAGAGCAGGCGCCATTGTTCCCTCTCGGACCCCTCCCCCACCTACAGCGTCACAACGCAGCAGCGTGGGTTGCCCCGCCCTGGTGAACACCTAAGGCTCCGCCCCTTACTACGTAACAGGTGTGCCAAGACAACAAAAATGGCCCAAAGGAGAGATCAGATCAAAGCTCCAGAAAAAATACAACTAAGTGACCAAGAAATAGCCAACCTATCAGATGCACAGTTCAAAACACTGGTAATCAAGATGCTCACAGACTTGGTTGAATTTGGTCGCAAATTAGATAAACAAATGAAGGCAACCATAAGGGAAATGAAGGCAAATGTTCAGGGAACCAACAGGGATGGGAAGAAAAATGGGACTCAAATCAATAGTGTGGTCCAGAAGAAAGAAGGAAACATTAAAGTACAACACAATGAAGAAACAAGAATTCAAAAAAATGAGGAGAGGCTTAGGAACCTCCAGGATGTCCT
>VMDR010037258.1:0-10278 GCA_007922815.1 Macrotus californicus | reverse complement strand
TAACCCTAACCCTAACCCTAACCATCACCCAAGCCCTAACTCTAACCCTAAATATAATTGTAGCCCTAGCCCTAGCCCTAACCCTAACCCTAACCATCACCCAAGCCCTAACTCTAACCCTAAATATAATTGTAGCCCTAACCCTAACCCTAACCCTAACCATCACCCAAGCCCTAACTCTAACCTAAATATAATTGTAGCCCTAGCCCTAGCCCTAGCCCTAACACTAACCCTAACCCTAACCCTAACCATCACCCAAGCCCTAACTCTAAACCTAAATATAATTGTAGCCCTAGCCCTAGCCCTAACCCTACCACAATCCTAGCCCCTGTGGGGAACCTATTCATGCGTGATGTGACCCATGACTCAGCTCTGGATCTGAACGCAGTCCTGACGCGTGTGGTGTGCAGGTGGCATATGTGGATAGGTTTCCTGTGGGGAATCAGGCCTGCATTGTCCCTAGGCCACTTTGAAAATTGCTCTTGCAAAAACTCTCTCACCTGGGATGGAAACTGCAGAAGTTTACTGTGACTTGTGCTAGACTTCCCAAGCATGAATGTAAACAGCCCAGGCTTCTCTCCTTTATATTTGTAGATGACCTTTCTCTTTGAAGCAACTGGCAACATTCTTTCCTTTGTTATCTGTAAAAGGTATCCACTCAAAGCAAACCTGTGCATATTTCATGAGAACCATCCTGGAGTATCGATAAAAGCCTGTCCAGGCGAGGGGCAGGGAGCCCCACATCTCTATCTGTGGGAAGGTGGCCATGCAGGCCCTCTCTCTCACAGACAGAGTGGCCAGGCTGACTCTCTCTGTCTCTGAGACAGTGGCCAAGCTATCCCTTTTCTCCACCAGATTCCTTTAGTCCGTGTGAATTTGTTCGTTACTTGTCTGGGGATATAGGACAAGCATTCCACAACGACACCCAGTCCTACTGGACGGGACGGTGACATCTGGCACCCAGGAACAGGGACGACCAAAGGCTTCGAGCCACAGTTGTGGAACCAACACACCAACGGGGTGGAAATGTGCGCATCAGCCCAGGTAAGCACCAACAACACCCAGGCTTCTCCGTAAGGTCGTGGGGTGTGTTGGCATTCAGGGAAAAGGGATTTCTTGCTAGGTCCCCTCTTGTGATACCGTTATCTCGGAGTTATCTCTGTGTTATCTCCGCGCTATCTCTGTACCCTCTTAGTAAGCAGGAGCCTTGCTCTCTCTCCCAAGCATCTGCCACAAATCTCGTGGGCACGGGTCAAGCAGCCAAACCGCAGGGCGCTCACCGAAAGAAGTCTCCCATGACAGGATCAGCTGGTACATGGACCGGGTTAGAACACTAGGTCTTTTTGACTTGGGGGCTGGTTAGGACTGCTCTTATGCCCATATGGGCCAAGAATTCAGAGCTAGTCACAGAGGAGGCTGAGGAGTTTAGTTCAAAGGAGGAAGCAGTACGTAAATCAGCAGTAGAACTAGTCAAGAAAGTTGCACCTACAGCCCCACCGGAGAAACTGCCTCACAGCTGCTGCTCCTTACCTCCTTACCTCGGCTCTGGAAGTGTTCCTCCTCGCTGGATGAGTCACCACCAAGAGAACCAAAAATTTTAGACAAATATCCTGCGGGGGCCGTGCGACAGTGCCTTCGGCAAGCAGTGGAGGCTGGGGATTTAGATGCCCTTTCGGCTTTCCCCATTATAGTTAAGGGTCAAAGAAATGTCCATGAGCCCCTTCCTTTTTCCCTCTACAAAGATCTAAAGAAGAGCATTAAAGAAAATGGGCTTCAGTTTCCCTATACTAAGGGGCTATTTCAGGCCATCACTGACAGCTAAGGGATGGCCCCTTGTGACTGGATTGCCCTGGCCAGGACAGTCTTAACCCCAGCCCAATTTACAATCTGGCATTCAGAGTACTCTCAGCGAGCTAACCACCAGGCAGCCGAAAATGTACAAACGAATAATCCGGTCACCCTCTCTATGCTATTTGGGTCTGGTGATTTTGCTACTGCTGCAGACCAAGCCAGGCTTGATCCTCAGGCTTTTACTCAAAGTGCTCAAATTGCCCTCAGGGCCATGAAGGCTGTGCCTGAGTCTCAGGCCAAGGAAACTTCTTCCTTTGTCAATGTCCATCAGCGTGCTACAGAGGCATATATTGACTTTATTGATTGCCTACAGGAAGCTATTGATAGGCAGAGAGATAATGACAAAGCAGCTAAGACTCTTTTGTGGCAGCTAGCTTTTGAGAATGCTAACAAGGACTGCAGGGCCATTATAGGACCCTTGTGAACTACCACCAGAGAAATCAGTGAGTTTATCAAGGCTTGCCAAGATGTTGGCACCGAGCAGCACAAGGCTTCTCTTCTTGCTGCTGCAATTAGGGGAGATTCCCGGTGTTACAATTGTGGAAATCCTGGTCACCTACACAGAGACTGTCCTTCCACGTTAAAAGGGGGAAGAAATATGGCAAGGTTCCCCCAAAGGATTGTCCATGCTGTGGCAAAGGCAGATATTGCGCAAGTGATTGCCGCTCTAAATCTGACAAAAACAGCCAACCCATTCAGGGAAACTTCCAAGGGGACGCCTGCTCCAGCGTCCCAAACCCCAATCGGAGTTTTCAGAGCAGCAATCAGAGCTTTCAGAGCCGCAACCAGGGCTCTCAGAACAATCAGGATCAGGGAATCCGAGGAAATGCACAGTTTTCTACCTTCGTGCAGCCACCCTCGGAAGCGCAGGGCTGGACTTGGTCACCACCAACGAGCTCGTCTTAAAGGAACAGGATCAAATAGTTATAGCTCCTACTGGTGTCTGGGGACCTTTACCCCCAGGAACAGTTGGTTTAATTTTAGGGAGATCCAGTATTACTACCAAGGGCATCTTTGTTCAGCCAGGGGTCATTGACTCAGATTGTCAAGGGGAAACTAAAATCATGCTTAAAGCTTCTGGCTATCATATTATTCCTGCCCAAACACATATTGCCCAGTTGATCCTACTCCCCTATGTAACCTCAGAGACTCAAAATGCAGTGAGGGGAGAAGGAGGCTTAGGTAGTATGGACAATCAATCAGTCTTTTGGACAGAGTCAGTTAAGTTAAACAAACCAATCTTACAAGTAAGGGTAAAGGATAAGACTTTTTATGGCCTTATAGATACAGGAGCTGACATATCTGTGATCTCAAAACAGTTTTGGCCTCCTGAATGGCCTCTGACAGACAGCAGAACGCCTGTCACGGGTGTAGGAGGAGTTTCTCAACCACAAGTCAGCGTATGGTCTCTTAAATGTTATTGGCCAGAAGGACAGGTAGGGAGAATTCGGACATATATCCTGCCTATGCCCCTTAATATTTGGGGCCATGATCTCCTCAGTCAGTGGGGAATGCAAATCTCTCTGCCGCCTTTTCCCCTAGTGGCCACTGCTCATGTAACTCCCCTACTGCTTACCTGGCTCTCCAAGATGCTGGTATGGGTTGATCAGAGGCCACTTAAGGGAGAGGGACTTGAACAGACCCACCTTTTGGTTAAACAACAATCAGAAGCAGGTCATATTGAACCCTCTACCAGCCCATGGAATATGCCTATTTTTGTTGTAACAAAGAAATCTGGCAAATGGAGGCTTATTCACGATTTAAGAAAAATCAATGAATCCCTCCAGCCAACGGGCCCCCTACAGCCAGGGGTCCCAAATCCAGCTGGCAATCCAATGGACTGGCCACTTTTAATTACTAACCTAAAGGACCGCTTCTTTACAATCCCTTTAGCAGAAAGGGATGGAGAGTGTTTTGCATTTTCCCTCCCAGTCATTAACAATTCCCAGCCTTTGCAGCTATTTCAGTGGAAAGTTTTGCCTCAGGGAATGCTTAACTGCCCAACTATCTGCCAACATTTCGTTCATACTGCCATTCAACTAGTAAGAGATCAATTTCCACATTCAATTATCTATCATTATATGGATGATATCCTGATCGCAGTTCCTTCACAAGATATTCTAGCAAAGACCACTTCCTTTCTTAAAAATTCTGTGGCCTCTGCTGGGCTAGTAATTTCTCCAGAAAAAATCCAGAATTCAGTGCCTTGGAAATATTTAGGCTATATTCTTTTTGACAGGACAATCCGGCCCCAAGTACTTCAAATTATTCCATCCAAGGATTTAACTCTTAATCGCCTCCAACAACTCCTGGGAGCAATCAACTGGGTGCGACCCAGCCTTGGAATACCTACCCAACAATTAACTCATCTATTTAATGCCCTTAAAGGAGACCCAGATCTTAATTCCCCTAGAGAATTGTCCCCTGAGGCCCTACAGGAACTAACTACAGTAAATCAGCATATTCAGCAGCAACAATTAACTAGAATTGACCCACAATTCCCTGTCCTGCTTTTCTGTTTTCCAACCTTAGGCACCCCAACAGGTCTTGTAAGACAACTGTCACCCCACTTAAATATGATGGAGTGGCTTTTTCTGCTTCATCAGCCACAACGCACTATCACCACCTATGTAACTGCATTGTGCCATCTTATTATAAAAGGGCATGAGCGAACATAGCAGTTATTTGGATATAATCCTGCTTTTATGCACGTCCCCTTAACTCAAGTCTATTTGCAACAATTAGCAGTTCAGTCTTTAGAATTTCAGTGTGCCATGGCTGACTTCGTAAGAGGACAAGAAATTAATCTGCCCTCAGGCTGCTTCAAAACATTCCCTTTCTTCAAATAAGGCTTGCAGAGAAAGTTAGTCCAACACCAATAATTGGAGCAAGAACCGTGTTTTCTCGACGGGTCTGGCAAGACCTGATGAGCTGCTATTGTCTGGCAAGAAGGAGATCACTGGAAAAATTTTGTCTCCTCAGGACATTCCTCTACTCAAAGGGCCGAGCTTTTCGCTGCAATCATGGCCCTGCGGCAATGGCCCCAGGAAGCTTCGAATATAGCCTGTGACTCAGGATATACTGTTTATACTATTCTGCATCTGGATCAGGCACTAATTAAAACTTCTATTGACCCCAATCTACTTAACTTGTTTTGACCCTGCAGTCCCTCCTTGACAAGTGAGAACACCCCTCTTTATTACCCATATTTGATCCCATTCCGGCCTGCCTGACCCCCTGGTGGAAGGTACCAATGAGGCAGATGCCTTAGTTAGTGTTCTCACTGCCTTTCAGCAAGCAATGGCTTCTTATCAGTTTTTTCATCAAAACAGCCAGGCACTCAGAAAACAATTCGACATTCCTCACTCCCAAGCTAAGCAAATTATTAAAGAATGTCCTGATTGCCAAGCCCTTACCGAGGCACCCCCATCTACAGGAGTTAATCCTCCAGGACTAAAATCTCAAACAATCTGGCAAACCGATGTCACCCATTACACTCCCTTTGGGAAGTTTAAATATATTCACATCTTTATTGATACCTATTCTGGCACTTTACATGCATCTGCTTTAACAGGAGAATCTGCTAAAAACATGCAAGCCCATTGGCTTGAAGCCTTTAGTCATTTAAAACGACCTCAGCAAATTAAAACTGATAATGGCCCCGGATACCTAGCTCGTTCCACCCAGGCCTTCCTTCAGCGTTGGAATATCCAACATAAAACAGGAATCCCTTACAATCCAACTCATCAGGCAATTGTAGAGCAGGCTCATCATACTTTTAAAAACAAAAAAGGGGAAGTCATGAGTTCTCCCCCCAAAACAACTATGTTAGTCATGTTTATCTATAATTTCCTAAATTGTGATGAATCTATCCATACTCCAATTGAAAAATATTTTCAGACAAAAGACTCAAAACCGCCTTACCCTCATGTTTTATATAGAAATCCATTAGGAGACGGCACTTGGCAGGGCCCTGTAGACCTCTTAACTTGGGGAAGAAGGTATGCTTGTGTTTCCTTTCCTACAGGTCCTGTCTGGCTGCCAGCCAAAAGAATAAAGCCTGATCATGAGTGAAATAGACACCCAGCTCCACTACCTGGAAGTGAGACCCAATCAACTGACAGACCAGATGGCTCAGCTTACCCTGAACAACCAGAAGGGGACCAGACACCCACAGCATCGCTCACGGATGTGGGTCCGCCAACGGAGGATGGGGCTCGCCCCGATAGCAGGGCCCAAGGCTCAGACACCTCCTGAAGAGAGTCACTATCCCCCAATGTCCCATGACGTTCACTTTAAGTGCACCCCTACAACATGGGGGAATATTAAAGCTCTTAATGTTCAAGCCGAGAAGATTCTTGCTGAAACAAAAGTAGAAGATACCCCAGGAAACTGGTTTATTGCTTACCTAGCAGTGCTGTCAGCCAATTCGGCTAAAACTTGGCTTTTAATTGCTATTATACTTTGCCTAGGGGGGCAGGGCCTAGCAACGGAGGTTAATTCCTCTTATATCTATTGGGGCCACATTATTGATCCACCAGTAGTTAAACTACATACCTGGTGGAATGGTGAGCCTCCCTTTTTCACTAACAATACTCAGTGGACGGGAGGGGTGTGGATGCCCCCTGATGGCCCACTAGAAGAAAACAAACACTGGATACCAGTGCCAGAAAATACTATTTATGCTGCCGAGCACTTGCCAGTTTGTTTCTCTGTTCTTACTGAAACCTTATGCTTTCCCTTAAAGGAACAACTTTATGCTGCACACAAAGAACAGCACAGTGATCACTATCAGCTCTCCATGGTAGCCACTGTTGGCCTGCGTACCCTGGAGGGGGCTTACCATACTTTCAACCCCACTCTGCTTCCTCCTTGTACTCTAGATGCTAGCCTTAATGACTCAGTCTTCTGGTCCTTATGCCGAGGACCGAATGCCACTGTTGCATTTCTCCCCAAAAGTCCTTATGTAGTAGAGAATTGGGGAGCCAACTGGAAAATATTAGCTAAGCATGATAAAATACCAGTTCCGGCTCAGCCCCAATGACTATATACTAACATGTGGTGGGAGGGGCCCGGCACCGGAGCACCTATTATCAGAATTGTTTCTCCCAACCACACTAGCCCATGGCATTATAACTCTTGGAAAATGGGCTTGCCTTTTATTACTAGGAAGCATTTATATATAAAAATTGGTTGTGACCCTAAACATGCTCTGGGATGTTCATACCAGATTGACCCTCCAGAGTAAGGTTGGGTCAGGTTTGTACCTCACACCCCTCCCTATTTTTAGCAACCCCAGGAACAGCCCAAGTCTTTATAACAAATCAGTAATGATTTATTCTCTGCATGTCCCTGCAGGCTCCATATATGTCACCTGCCTTTCTCATTTCAATATTACTCAGTTAAACCTCACTACAGTCTATATAGTTAGAAGACAAGCTCAAGTATGGGTGCCAGTTGACGTGACCAGGGAATGGGAAGATCTCAATGGCATAGTAGCCCTTAACAATGCACTGGCCTCTATACGAGTCCGACGTTTCGTCGGGACCCTAATTGCATTCATTGTCTCTGCTATAGTCATTGCAGCCACTGCTGCCACGGCAACCACCGCCCTTGTTGACTCAGTTCAAACTGCTTATACTGTTGATGTTCTCTTAATCAATACTACTTTAGAAATGCTTCAACAGGCTCAGACTGATCAAGAGATCCTGACTCGCCTTTCTGCAGTTGAATAAGCACTTGAGTGGATTGGCCAATGCCAGGATGCACTAGTGACCCACCAACAGCTGACCTGTGATCTTGAATTCTCCAAGCTCTGCATCACCCGCCTCCCGTGGAATTCCAGCCAGTATTCCTGGAGTGATATTCAACACTGCCTAAGAGGGTCCTTTTCTACTAACTTAAAAGGACAAACTGATAAATTGCAACTAGAATTACATCAGCAGCTACAGGATATTCAACACGTGACTAAATAAGAGGTTTTTCAAACCCTCCGTGACAATCTCAGATGGTTGGACCCAAAGAACTGGTTTGATGGACTCAATCTGAGAGTGTGGGTCTTTGGAGCTGCTGGTTGTTTACTGGTTCTAATAATGCTTTTGGTACTTTGCTGCATTTGCAAATTAATTTCCCAGGGACGTGAAAGGGACCAGCAAGTAGCAAGCTTTGTGGGATCTATTGTGGTCCTAGCTAAAAATAAAAGGAGAAATACAGGGAACCACTCGACCTGGCAATGGCAATTGTAGCCTCATAACTAAAAACAAAGTGGGAATTATGGGGAACCTATTCGCGTGTGATGTGGCTTGTGGCTCAGCTCTAATTTGAACGCAGTCCAGACGCATGTGGCATGCCGGGAACATCTGTGGGTAGGTCTCCCATGGGGAGTCAGGCCTGCATCGTCCCCAGGCTGCTTTGAAACTTGCTCTTGCAAAAACTCCCTCACCTGGGATGGAGACAGCAGAAGTTTACTGTGACTTGTGCTAGACTTCCCAAGCAGAATGTAAACAGCCCAGCCTTCTCTCCTTTACATTTGTAAATGACCTTTCTCTTTGAAGCAACTGGCAACATTCTTTCCTTTGTTATCTGTAAAAGGTATCCACCCAAAGCCGAAACTGTGCATAGTTAATGAGAACCATCCTGGATGTAATGTACCTAGAATATCAATAAAAGCCTGTAGAGGCAGGAGTGAGGGCTTTTTTCTCTCCGAGAAATCAGCCACACATCCCTATTTGCTCCACGGGATTCCTTTAGTCCACATGCATTTGTTCGTCACTTGTCTGGGGATGTAGGACAAGCATTCCATAACAACACACAGTCCTGCTGGACGGGACCACAACAATCAACAACGGCCAAGAGGAAATGAAGAATACAATTTCTGAACTGAAGAGCACAGTAGGAGGAGTCAAAAGCAGGCTCGATGAAGTAGAGGATTGCATTAGTGAGCTGGAGAACAAGGTAGAAAAAAAACTAAGAAAGGGCAAGAAAAGGAAAAAAGACTCAGAAAGAATGAAGAGGTGTTAAGGGAACTGGAGGACAACATGAAACGTAATAATATCCATATAATAAGGATACCAGAAGAAGAAGACAAGCAAGGGATATAAAACCAGTTAGAAAAGTAATGATGGAAAACTTCCCTAATTTGATGAGAGAAGTCACACAAATCAGGAAACACAGAGAGTCTCAATCAAGAGGAACCCAAAGAGGCCCACTTCAAGACACATCATAATTAACACATTGTGTACGGCTCATGAGTTTTCTCGTTTTTCACATGCCATCTGTTATGGACCTTAGATGTCAACACACTGTCTTGTCCACATCAAATGAAGCGATCTCACTGGTGGAAACCGTGCAGGTCAATCTACAAAAAAACTATATAATTGCACAAACCCATAAAGCATCGCAGTTACATTGTATTTTGGTCATTCAAATAGTCTTCGTCTTCAAGTTCCTGGCGCTTTTAGAAATGCCCCCTCTCAGAAAAAGGAAGGAAACTGATATACTTCCAGAACTATTTAACGATAATTTATCAGATATTCCTAGTGAGATCGAAGATGCGGATGACTGTTTTGATGATTCTGGAGACGATCTGTAGTTATGATTATTTAAACAACGTGCAGTTCACCCAAAAACATGCAGTTCCTGGTGCATGTCTTAGAGATTTCTATGCGGTATGCAATGTGTTAAAATGGCAAAATTCCAAGACAAAGAGAGAATCTTAAAGGCATCAAGGGAAAAACAGGAAGTAACATACAAGGGAGCCCCAATAAAACTACCAGCTGCCTTCCCAATGGAAATACTCCAAGGAAGGGAATGGCAAGAAATATTTCAAGTAATGAGAACCAGAGGCTTGCAACCAAGACTTCTCTATCCAGCAAGGCTCTCAATTAAAATGGAAGGCCAAATAAGGAGCTTCACAAACAAAAGAAGCCTCAAAGAATATACCTCCTCCAAACCACCTCTGCAAGAGATGCTAAAGGGTCTGCTTTAAGAACAGGAAGAAAAACAGTGAAAGAGAGAGGAACACCGGTACAAAAAAATGGCAATGAATAAGTACCTATCAATAATAACTTTAAACGTAAATGGATTGAATGTGCCAATCAAAAGACACAGAATAGCTGAATGGATAAGAAAACATGACCCACACATATGCTGCCTTCAAGAGATCCACCTCAGAACAAAAGACCTACACAGGCTGAAAGTGAAGGGCTGGAAACAAATATTCCAAGCAAATGACAGGGAAGAAAAGCCGGCATAGCAATACTAATTTTGGACAAAATAAACTTCCAGAGAAGAGCCATAAAAAGAGATCCAGAAGGTCATTTCATAATACTCAGGGCAAAAATCCATCAGGAAGAAATAAACATTGTAAACATATATGCACCCAACATAGGAGCACCCAAATATATAAAGAAAATATTAGAGGACTTC
>VMDR010037257.1:0-10278 GCA_007922815.1 Macrotus californicus | reverse complement strand
TTCTTTGGCTTCTGCGTTTCCCACACTATTCTTAACCTCCCCCTGTCTATTCTGTGCCTACCATTTATGCTTCTTACTCTCTGTACCTCTTTCCCCCTCTCCCCCTCCACCTTCTCGCTGATCACCTTCCATGTAGTCTCTCTTTCTATGAATCTGTTCCTGTTCTAGTTGTTTGCTTAGTTCATTTTTGTTTTTCTAGGTTCAGTTGTTGATAGTTGTAAGTTTGTTGTCATTTTACTGCTTGTATTTTTGATCTTCTTCTTTTTCTTGAATGAGTCCCTTTAACATTTCATATAATAAGGGTTTGGTGATAATGAATTCCTTAAACTTGACCTCATCTGGGGAGAACTTTACCTGCCCTTCCTTTCTAAAGGATAACTTTGCTAGATAGAGTCATCTTGGGTGTAAGTCCTTGCTTTTCATGACTTCAAATACTTCTTTCCAGTCTTTTCTTGCCTGCAAGGTTTCTTTTGAGAAATCAGCTGGAGAGTTTGGTGGAGAGACTCATTGGGTCCTAGAACGTACACCAAACCACCCACCCAGAATCAGCACCAGAAGGGCCCAATTTGCTTGTGGGTAGCAGAGGAAGTGACTAAAAGCCAGCAGAGAGCTGAGCAAGTAGCATTATTTCCCCTTTGACTCCTCCCCCACATACAGCACCACAATGCAGAGATGAGAGTAGCCTCGACCTGGTGAATACCTAAGGTTCCACACCCCTTACTATGTAACAGGCACACTGAGACAAAAAAAAAATATGGCTTAAATGAAAGAACAGATCAAAGCTCCAGGAAAAATACAACGAAGAGAGGAAGAGTAGCCAACTTATCAGATGCAGAGTATAAGACACTGGTAATCAGGATGCTCACAGAAATGGTTAAATATGGTCACAAAATAGAGGAAAAAGATCAATGCTATTCTTAATCAAAATTCCAATGGCATTTTTTTACAAAAGTAGAAATGATAATCCTAAAATTTGTATAGAACTACAAACCTCAAATAGCTAAAGCAATTCCAAGGAAGAATGAAGGAGGAAATATCACATTTCCAAATTTCAAACTATGATACAAAGCTATAGTGGTATAAAAATAGATACATAGACCAATGGAACAGAATTGCCAGGCCAGAAATAGACTCCCATTATAGTCAACTAATATTTGACAAAGGAACCACGACTATTTTTTTTAAAGACTTTATTACTTTATTGTTGTTCAATTACAGTTGTCTGCATTTTTCCCCCACCACTCCCCACCACCCAAGCCAATCCCACCTCCCTCCCTTTCTCCCAGGAACCAAGACTATTAAACAGGAAAAAGATAGTATCTTCGATAACTGTTACTGGTAAAACATGTAGAAAAATAAAATTTGACCTCTTTCTTATAGCACTCATAAAATTAATTTAAAATGGATTAAGGAATTAACTGTAAGACCTAAAACCATAAAACTCCTAGAGGAAAGTATAATGCAAAAGCTTGGTAGCTCTTATTGCAGTTGAAACAGACCAGGGATAACAATTTGCCATAGATGGGATTAAAAGTGTAACATTAAGTAACATTTCAGTGGCAGTGTATGGGCTGACATGGTAGATTCAAACCCAGATTAGTCTGAGACATCCCCGGGGCTGGGATCAATATACTGTAAAAAGAAGTAGGTAGAGAGTTGATAAAAAGCCTTCGAGGTACTTCGAACCTTCAGCTAAGGGGGTTTCAGAGAAATATTCTCTTTCTGGCAATACTAGTCTCAGAGATTATAGGACAGCCACAAAGACTGAGGATGTCTCAGCAGGTGAAACTGGAGAGCAAAGAAAACTCTACAGTTACCCAAAATGGTGACAGCAGGCTGCAAAGCAGGAAGGAATCCCCCACAATTTGGAATGAAAATGGAACACAGGTAGCTTTCCAAAATGCTAATGAAGCTTAAATCCTAGGCCATACCAACCTTCAGAACACTTAAGTCCAGTGTTGAACAAAATTAAACCTGCATTTTAACAAGCCTCGACCTCAACAACCAGGTGTATTCACTCAGCCCCTACTCTAACAGACTAACAGAGGGGAGCTTTGTTCTTTCTGGGGGTAGATATTACTTACTTCAGTCCCTACTGGTTTTTATATAAAATTGTTCAACAAAATTTAAAAATCAAAAGACACAACAAGCAAAAAAAAAAAAGTGACCAACAAACAAACAAAAAAATAGTCAATGGAAGGAGAAGAAGAGAAGCCTCCGATTTTGGAATGAGCAAAACTTTAAATTGACTATGATGGAACATTAAAGTGAAAAAAGTGAACATGTATAAAGATATGATAATTTCAGCAGAGACATGAAAACCATGAGAAATAATCCAAAAAATGAAAAAAAATTATCAGAAATAAAAAATTAGTCTTGAGGTTAAGAACAGACTGCATATGGTAAAGAACAGGATAGGGAAACTTAAAGACAGGTCAAAAGAAAATGCCCACTTGAAACAGAAAGAAAAAATTAAAAAAAGAATAGATTGTTCAATTTCTGTTAAAAAAATTAAATAGTCTATCATATACATAATTGGCATTCAAGAAGGAAATGACAAAAAAAATGGGATGGAAATATTTCAAGCGATAATGGCTGGGAACATTTCCAAATATTAAGCCATATATCAAAACATTCAATAAACAAAAAAAAACCAAAATAATGGAATCAGATCAAATTGCTGAAAACCAAGTATAAAGAACAAATATTAAAAACAGGCAGAAGAAAAGGTCATATTGCATACAGAGAGACAATAATATGATTGCTGATCAGTCTTTAGGAAAAATGTAAGTTAGAAAGAAAATTGATTAATATCTTTAAAGTATTGAAAGAAAGGGAAAAAAAACAGAGATCATGGAGATGCATATCCATTAAAAATATTCCTCATATTTGACAAGAAAATAAATACTTTCTTAGACAAAAGCTAAGAGCATGGTGTCCAACAGACCCACATCAATTAATGCCAAAAGAAGTTTTTTGAGATGAAGGTAAATAAACACAGATAGGACCCTAGATTTTCAGGAATAAATGGAGAGCACCAGAAAGGATAAGCATCTGAGAAAATAAAAACAATCTGCTTTCACTACATACATTAAATGTAACTGTGTATGTGTGAGTAGATACATAATTTATTTAAAAGACTATTGACTATTTAAGGGAAAAATCATCATAATATACTGCATGCGGTTTGTAGTAGTACATGGATATGTATTCTTTACATATATTTTATATTCCCAAATGATTTAAGATCTTAAATATATGTGTACTCATCTAGCCAACTGTCACATTCAGAGAGACCCAGGATGGCAGAAAAGGTGCTAAAACCTCAGCCCAGGAACAAACTGGAATTACAACTAAATTGTAGAAAAATCACCATGGATAACCAACTGAACAGTAGCTTGAGAATAGCCTTATAACCATGGACAGATGGAAGAAGCCACACCACCACAAGACTGATAGGGAGTGCAGGGGAGGTGCAAGATTGCTGGCTGGGTTGCTACAGGCAGCAGCTGAAGTTCCATAGGAATGTTTCAGTGGGGAGAGTTCCCTCTGAGAAGTGTGGGGTCTAAATCCAGGCTGGATTCCCTGGCCTAAGCAACAGAGCTGGGAAGGGAACCCAGATAGCATCCAGCTGTGAAAAGTAGCAGGATTTCTCTGCCAGAGAAAGATGGCTGGAGACACAGAGAGCCTCTCAAAGGGCCAATATAAACAATTTCATTTGCAGCCAGTTACTCTGAACTCTGGCACATGGAGGGAAAAGTAGACTAGAGACACTTGAGGAGAGTCTGGGGTTGGTGGGGCTGTGGAGAGAACTGAAGGAACAGCTGCCAGGATCCCTGTGTTGAGTCACTCCCCATACAACAGAAGCCATCTTTATCAAGCAGAGCATTCCCCTCATAGCAGTATCTACCTCAAAGGAAACGACAGCCTTGCTTATAGGAATTCCTCTGCCCCACCCTGTGGAGCTTAAGCTGGGCTACTGAGTACAGGTAAAGGTTGTTACATCAGTGATTAAGTTCAACAACTAAAGCCAATCTCTGTGAGATATGAGACTTTAGCTGACACTCATCTGGGCTTGGTGTTGGTGAAAGACGGACTTGGTGCAGAGCCTGGTTCTTTTTGCCCACAAACAGGCCCAGTAGACATAGCCACAAGCTGTGGATAAGTTTGGAGCTGATAGCTCCAAACACGTTGCCCAGGGCCAATCATAAGCAGTGTTTGACGATGATCTGAACCATAGTCTTTGCAGGTCTACCTAATACAAAGAAGCAGCCAAAAATGGGGAGACAAAGAAACAGACCCCACATGAACTTGATGAACTGGAGACAAGGAACTTATCACAAAGAAACTTTAGAGTAATGATTATAAGGATATTCAACAGTATGAAAAATGGCATAGAAACCATAAAAAGGTCCATTCAGAAATAAAGAACAAAATTTCTGAAATAAGTAATACACTGGAAGGAATAAACTGTAGGTTAGATGAAGTAGAGGATCAAATCAGCAATTTGGAAGACAAGGGAGGATAAAAACCACCAAAGCAGAGCAGAAAAAAAAAAAAAATTTAAAAAATCAAGAGAGCTTAAGAACACTTTGGGATGATAGGAAGTATAACAACATTCACATCATGGGAATACCAGAAGGAGAAGAAAGTGAGCAAAGGATTGAGAACATATTTGAAGAAATAATGACCAAAACTTCCTTAATCTGGTGAAGGAAGAAGACATAATCCCAGGAAGCTCAGAGAGCCCTAAAAAGTTGTACCCAAAGAGGCTACATCAAGACAAATTATAATTAAAATGCCAAGGCTTAAAGACAAGGAGAGAATCCTAAAAGCCACAAGAGCAAAGCAGGCAGTTGTTACCTGATTTCTCAAGAGAAACATTTCAGGCCAGAACAGAGTGATATGAAATATTCAAGGTGATGAAAGCAAGGACCTATAATCAGGGTTACTATTTAAAATTGAAGGAGAAATAAGGAGCCTCCTAATAAGAAAAAGTTAAAGGAGTTTGTTAACACTATACCAGTACTGCGACAAATGTTAAAGGGTTTGCTTTAAGAAGAAGCTGAAAAAGAGAAAGAAAAAGAAACAGGAGAAATAGTTTAACAATAAAATGGCACTACATATGTGTCTATCAATGATCACTTTAAATGTTACTGGTTTATATGGTTCAACCAAAAGACATAAGGTAGCTGAATGGATAAGAAAACAAGACCCATATATATGCTGCCTCCAAGAGACACACTTCAGATCAAAGGAAATACAAAGATTAAAAGTAAAGGACTGGTAAAAGATATTTCATGAAAATGGAAAGAAAAAAAGTGAGATAGCAATTCTTATATCCGACAAAATAGACTTTTATAGTAAGAGACAAAGAAGGACACTACATAAGGACACAGGGGACTATCCAACAGGAGGAATCAAGCCTAGTAAACATTTAGGCACCCAACATAGGAGTGCCTGAATATGTAAAACAAATCAGGATGGACACAAAAGGGATAGATCAACAGAGTGCAGTCATAGTTGGGGATTTTAAGAACCCATTGACTTCAATGGATAGATCTTCCAGACACAAAATCAACAAGGAGACAGTGGCATTAAATGACACACTATATCAAATGGATTTAACTGATATTTTCAGAGCATTTCAAAACAAAACAGCAGGATATATACACTTTTCAAGTGCACATGGAATGTTTTTTTGGATAGACAACATTAGGACACAAAACTAGTCTCAATAAATTTAAGAAAGTTGAACCATATAAAACATCTCTGACTGCAATGCTATGAACTAGAAATCAATCACAAGAATAACACTGAAAAACACACAAATACATGGAAGATGCTAAATAACACACTATTAAATAATGAATGGGTCAACAATAAGATCCAGGAAGAAATCCAAAGACCCTTGAAACAAATGAATATGAGGACACAACAGTCCAAAATCTGTAGGACACAGAGAAAGCAATCCTAAGTGGGAAATTCATAGCATTATAGGCTTATCTCAAAAAAGAAGAAAAACATTCAAATAAACAATCTAACTTTACACTTAAAGCATCTTGAAAAAGAACAACAAACAAACCCCAAACTGAGTAGAAGGAAGGAAATAATAAAGAGCAGGGAAGAAATAAATAAAATAGAGTCTAAAGAATGATATCAAAAAATGAATGAATCCAAGAGTTAGTTCTTTGAAAAGATAAACAAGATTGACAAACCTTTAACCAGACTCATCAAGAAAAAAAGAGAAAGGACCCAAATAAATAAAATCAGAAATGAAAGAGAAGAAACATCAACTGACACCAAAAAATACATAGGACTGTAAGAAAATATTATAAACAGCTATATGCCAACAAACTGGACAAACAGAACAAAACTGATAAATTCCTAGAAACATACAATCTACCAAAACTAAATCAGGAAGAATCAGAAAATATGAACAGACAGATTATACCTACTGAAAATGAAGGAGTAATCAAAAAAGTCCCAACAACAAAAAAAAAGCCATCAACTGGATGGCTTCAGGGTGAATTTTACCAAAGATTTTGAGAAGAATTAGCACCTCTCATTCTCAAACTATTCCAAAATAAAAGAGGAAGAAAGGCTTCCAAGCTCATTTTATAAAGCCAACATTATCCTAATCCTAAAACCAGATAAAGACACTACAGAAAAGTATAGGTCAACATGACTATTGTACATAGATGATAAAATCCTCAACAAAATATTAGCGAACAGCGTACAGCAATACTTCAAAAAGATCATATATCATTTCAAGTGGGATTTATTCTGGGAATGCAGGGTTGGCACAACATTCACAAATCGATAAATGTGATACAGCACATAAACAAAATGAAGGATAAAAGCACATGATCATATCAATAGATGCAGAAAAAGCATTTGATAAAATCCAACACCCTTTTATGATAAAAACTCTCAACAAAGCGGAAGTAAAAGGAACATAGACAAACCCACTGCCAGCATCATTCTCAACAGGCAAAAACTACCAGTGTTCCCCTTAAGATCAGGAGCAAGACAGGGATGTCCTCACTCACCTCTCTCATTCAACATAGTACTGGAAGTCATAGCCACACCAGTAAGACAGTAAGGAGAAATAAAACATATCCAGGTTTGAAAGAAAGAAGTAAAACTGTGTTTATTTGCAAATGACATATTGTTCATAAAGAACCCCAAAGATTCCATCAAGAAACTATTAGAACTGGTTTAAAAACTCAGCAAATTAGCAGGATACAAAATTAATATCCAGAAATCACTTGCATTTTTATATGCCAATAACTAACTAACAGAAGGGGAAATTAAGAAAACAATCCCATTTACAACTGCTTCACGAAGAATACAATACCTAGGAATAAACCTAACCATGGATGTAAAAGACCTGTACTCAGAAAATTATGACATTGAAAAGAGAAACAGAAGAAGATGCAAATGAGTAGAGTAACATACAGTGAGCATGATCAGGAAGAATTTGCATCATTGAAATGCCCATACTACCCAAAGCAATCTATAGATTCAATGCAATTCCCATCAAGATTCCAATGTGGTATTTCACAGAACTAGAACAAATAAAAAATTTATATGGAACCACAAATATCCATGCATAGCAACAGTGATCCTGAGAAAGAAAAACAAAGTTGGAGGAATCACACTACCTCATATCAAACTATACTATAAGGCCATAGTAATCAAAACAGCATGTTGCTGGCATAAAAACAGACACATAGATCAATGGAACAGAATGGAGAGCCCAGAAATACACACATACTGTTATAGTAAATTAGTCTTTGACAGAGGAAGAAAGCACATACAATGGGCTAAAGATAATTTATTCAAGAAATAGTGTTGAGAAAATTGGACAGATACATGTAGAAAAATGAAACTAGATCACCTTCTTACACCACACACCAGAATAAATTCAAAATGGATCAAAGACTTAAGTATTAGACCCAAAACCATAAATCTTAGAACAAAACTTAGGCAGCAAAATCTTGGACATTGCACATAGCAATATTTTATGAGATACATCTTCCCAAGTAAGGGAAATAAAAGAAAAAATAACCAAATAGGAATACATCAAACTAAAAAACTTTTGCACAGCAAAGAAAATCGTCAACAAAATAAAAAGACAACCCATAGAATGGAAGAACATATTCACCAGTACATCTGATAAAGGTTGAATATCCAAAATCCATAAAGATCTTATAAAACTCAACACCAAAAACAAACAACCCAATTTTAAAAAAAATGGGCAAAGGACCTGAATAGACACTTCTCCAAAGGGCACATACAGATGGCCAGTAGACAAATGAAGAGATGCTCAGCATCACTAATCATCAGAGAAATGCAAATTAAAACCAAAATGATATATTATCTCATACCTGCCAGAATGGCTATCAATAATAAATCAACAAACAACAAGTGCTGGTGAGGATGTGGAGAAAGAGAAACCCTTTTGCGCTGTTGGTGGGAATGCAGAATGTTGCAGCCACTGTGGAAAGCAGTATGGAAATACCTCAAAAATTAAAAATGAATCTGCCTTTTGACCCAGTGATCCCACTTCTAGGAATAGATGTGAAGGGACTTAAAATGCTAATTTAAAAGGATATAAGCAGCCCTATGTAATTGCAGCATTATTTACAATTGTCAAATATTGAAGCCACCCAAGTGTCCAGCAGTAGATGAGTGAGTAAAACAACTATGGGGCATTTACACAATGGAATACTACTTGGCCATAAAAAATAAAAGTTCAATCCTTAGCGAGAGCGTGGACGGACTTGGAGAACATTATACTTAGTGAAATAAGCCAGTCAGAAAAAGACAAATACCATATGATTTCACTTGTATGTGAAATCTAATAAACAAACTGAACTAACAAACAAAATGGGGACAGACTCACAGATGGAGAGCAAGATAGCAGCTAAGGGGGTTGGGGGAGGTTACAGAGTGGTGGAATTGAGCAAAAAGGAAAAAGGACTCATGGATATGGACAACAGTGTGGTGATTGCAGAGGGCCAGGAAGTATAAGGGGACTACATGAAAAAAAAATACAATAATTTTTTTTAAAGTAAAAGCATTCAAATATTCTAAATAAGTTCTTACTAGATGCTAAAATAAAATTTTTTCACATTTACTCAACAAATGTTTTATGGTTCTTTCAGCTATGTAGCAAGCAATGTACAACTTCTAGAAATATTAATATACCAGCATCTGACACATTTCCCCCATATGACTCCAAGTGTTCTTCAATAAAATGATTCCTCCAACAGAGAATCACCCCTAAATTCCCTTTGCATTAAATTAGATGCTTCCCAACAACAAAGGACAGAGCCCCTCTCTGCTGTTTCTACCTTCTTATCCCTGCTTTAAGCTTTCATCATTGGACTCATTTCATTTCATCATATTCTAGAACTTTTGTAGGTTCAGGGGCAACTGGTGTTGGGGGACTGTGACAACCATTCATTTTCCAGAAGGCCGGATGCCATTTGTTCCCCTTACAATGTACTCCATCATTAGACTCTGCTTTTCACTTGGAAACCAGCTCCATGAAATATTGGTCTGGGATTTTATGTGCAGAAGAGAAAGTAGCCACTGAGGCCCTTGTTTTTCTTTAGTTCATTAAAAATAATATTCTTCTTTCTGACTAGTAAGTGCAAAGCACTCAAGTTAAATATAATTCCTCTGTACAAAGAAAAAAATAGCAAGGTTTACCCTAAAACAGAAGTCAACCCCCCAAATTATCATATAAAATTATAACAATTGATATAAATGCTATCCAACAAACAAAATCTGAGTAATAAATGTTTTTAAAATATGTTGTAGATAAGACTAAAATGATTCCTTAATATTGGTAAGGGCCAAGGGTGCCTCATTGAATGGTTCCTGTTTATATAAAGTGTAGCTAATATAAAACAATATGAGTGGAATTGTACAGAATGGAGACTTTTATAATAGAGGCTAATTTTGTGTAATATGTAGGAGAAAAAGAGAATTGTGCACACCGATTATTTTGTATCTTTCCAAAACTGTTCAGAGATGCCAGCCAAAGACTTTGGCTTCAAAAATAAGTATTGCTTATTTAGATAAAAATACAGTTGAAGATAATAATTTTTCAAATAATGCTAGCTCCACCTATGTAGTTCCTTAAAAATACTCAAATTCCAGGTACATTATATAGCACACATTAGGCTCTGCAAATAACTAGAACTGATTATTTTGTCGCACTAAGTTCCCAGGATGAAATATTTTAAAAATCTCATTTCTGTG
>VMDR010037256.1:0-10278 GCA_007922815.1 Macrotus californicus | reverse complement strand
TTGTGATACAAAACACATCTTCTCTCCGATAACATTTCAACAAACTAATTTGACTCTAATTACTGGATAGCAAGATTATTGATAGTAGAGATTATGGTTAATCATCTTTTTATCCTTATTCCTCAGAAAATGTAGAAAATGCTTAAAAATTCTTTGTGGAATGAATGTATAAATAAGTGAATGAAAGTGCATGCAACATGTAAGTGGGTAATAAAATTTGCAATTATGGCTCAGCGGCTATCATATTTTATAGTAAAAATATATGACTTTAAGTGTATAGTCTAGTATCACTTAAATGACTGACAGAAGTAAGCATAGCTTTAGGTTGTCAGTTAACTTTCTTTGGTAAATCGAGGGTGGAACAACAGATTTCAAATATTTGGCTCCTGATATATTTTTCTGTTGCTCAATATCCACTTTCTTCTTCATATCTTATTGATGGTGCAAATAGTAAAAATTAAAAATCACAGCTTTGATTTTTGAGTTAGGAAACCTAGATTTGCATTTCAGCTTTACTCCTTACAGGCTATTGACTTTGGACAAGCACTTTTATTTAAGTCTTAGTTTATTGGTCAACAAAATAAAGAATATAAAAAACTGTGGTACACTTACACAATGGAATACTACACAGAAGAAAGAAGGAAGGAACTCCTACTCTTCATGACAGCATGGATGGACCTGGAGAGTATTATGCTAAATGAAATAAGCCAGGCAGTGAAAGACAGATACCAATCTCATCTAGAAGTGGAACTTAATCAACAAAACAAACAAATGAGCAAAGCAGAACCAGAGACATAGAAATAAAGAACAAACTAACAGTGACCAGTAGGGAGTGGGGAGGGGGGGAATGGGGAAAAGAAGGGAAAGGAGCAGGCAAAAGAACATGAATAGAGGACTCATGGGCACAGACAATGGGAGGGATTGACTATGGGAGTTGGGGGATGGGGTAGGGGAAAGCAATGAGGAAAAGGTAGGACAACTGTAACTGAAAAACAATAAATAAAAATAAAAAAGTAAAATAAATAATATAATTCAGTCATAATGGGAGTTCTGAAAATAAAATGAGGTCACTTCTGTACATTGATTCAAGATATTCTCAATAAATGCTAAGTTCTTACTCATTTTCTTCTATCTACTTAATAAATATTCTTGAGTTTATCACAAACATTCAATTATAAAAACCTATGACTTGCTATTTCTGTTTATTTTTCTTTTGTCTCCATTTTCAAAGAAAATACACAAACTCAACTTTCAACTTATATATACCTCTAATTTATTAGATTAGTGGTGGAGGTTGGGGTAATGTAAATGGAAATATTTTTCAGTCTTTCTTCTTTCATTTTTTCCAAGTTTTGTTATACATTCTTGGAGGTAAATCTTCATTTGATGAATGATATACATTAAATGTGAGATACTCTGAAATAGCCCTGGACTTCACTGCTATACAAGGTAAAACACAGCATCACAAATGCACTTATGTGATAAGAAAGAGCAGAAGTGACTGTGTTAGCTGGTCAACTTGAGAAACTCCAACAACACCGTGGTGGTTGATGCTGTCTTTGCCTATCCAGACCCTTCAGTCCTCGGCTCCAGCAGTCTATATTTCCCCAATGCCCTGTGCTCTGCAGCCTACAGACCTTTTTCAGAGGACTGCTGTGGGAGAGCCTGGAGTCCATCCACATCCTGCCTCTGCTTCCTCCTGTCAGCTCCACCTCAGCAGTGAGGATCTAGATCACAGAAACCCCTCCTCTGCTCCAGCAGGAACATGCTCACTCTGTGGCATGTCCCACCCCCCAAGTCTCCTGTGGATGATGCTGAGTCAAGCCCTCACCTGAACCTCGATTTTATTGGGCTCCCTCACTCCTTTACCAGTTGGTTTCTCCTAGACCAATTTCTGTAATAAATACTTGCACCAAACCCTTATCTCAAGGTCTCTTTCTGGGACAACTCAGCCTAAGATGGAAGCATCCCAAGCAAGCAAAGGGAAGAAACAAAGGCACAGAAAAATCAATGCAACTGCAGGGGCAACAAAGGGATTCACCAAAATGAGGCAGGGAAAAGTCTAGAACTCTTTCTGAGACTTTTAGGTACTGGTTGTGGAGCTGATTACATGAATGGTGTTCACAAAGCCCCAAGTAAAAATCCTTGGGGGAGATGTTTAGAATCACAAATGAGTTTGGGCAAATTTGGAGCTCCTGAAGTAAAAATCTCATTACAGAACAGGACACCAGACTGAAGAGAACTAAATGTTACACACAAAGTACACTGTCAAAGTTGTCACAGTGGGAGGTGAGTGACTGGCTATCTTTATTTTTCACAATAGACTTTTCTGAGTTAAGAGGATGTTTTAGTAAATGAATATTTATGTTCCTTTGTGTTCAGCACACCTTGTGTGTAAAAGCTACACAAGAAAAGTTGAATAGACAGAGCTTAATAAGAACGGTCACAGTACCCCATTTAATAACAGAATAACATTTTCCTGTTTTCCTGGAAAGACAACATGTCTTTCGGTTAGCTGAGAAGGGGAGAAAAGTCATCACAGTCCTCTATTTTCTCAAGCACTGACACATACCCTCTAATCTGAGACCAAGGTTCAGTTCTGACATACATAAATACAACCTATGTGCCTAGAAAGAGTACAATCTCTCTTTTATGGTGTACAAAAGCAAATTTTAACTCTTCATTGAGGGAAAGGTGGATTTGAGCACACACTTGTGTGTGGGATTTGACGTCAGCAAGCCTGACCGCTTTGGTCAAGGCATGTAAGGAAAACCTGAAGAGCAGAGACCATGTGATATTTTCTGCAAATATTGAGGTACTTTGAACCACTTAGAATTATAGCACTGAAAATGAAAGTGTGCATTTATCTAATAAGGTGCCTGTTTCATTTATCACAAAAGGTTAAATAAATATTTTCACTACTGGAGATTGCTAACAAAAATGTCTCTAGGGAAGAAGGAAAAGTCATTCCTTTTCCTTTTATTTCATTTATGCTACAGGAGGTTCATTTCTGAGACAATCTCTGGGCTGAGTGTAGCTAAGTCAATAGTGAACATATCTCTTTACTGTGTGATGGATGCTAGCTGCCAACGTAGAAATATGTTTAGTTTTAGGCCAGTTGCTTCTGGAGTCAAAAGCCCTAATTGTTAATTTATCCAGTCTTCTGGAGAAGAAAAAGGATCAAATGGGCTGAGAGGTGCCTTCAGTCCTGGAGGCCATGGTCCTTAATAATGAGAGACACCCAGAAGCACCTGAGTTGCCACTGCTGTGGGATACCCTGGTACAGATAAGCCACAGCTACCTCCTTAGTCTTGTTGCTGTTGTTAGTCTCCAATTTCTTGAAGCTCCTCTCTTCAGCAATAGTTTTATTATTTTAAAAACTCTTTCAACATACCAATTTTTCTCACCAGGGTATTCTGGAATCAAGTGAGATGCACGTTTGCTTTTTAAGCTGCCACACTGAGTAAGCCTCAACACTCTCCCTCCCTGGCCCAGGCCTTTAAGGCAGGTTGCTGCCTCGCGATATGTTACACCAGTCAAGAACAATCGTGCAGTCTTAAATGTTATGGTTTCATGTGGTGCTTCCACTGTAAAAACACATGACAGAAAGTACAGTTCATGTAACAGATCCGAAGGTCAAAATCTATGGGTGCAGATATTCCACACAGCAACTACTACAATACACTTTTCACAGAGGGCTTATTTATGGGAACATATTATGAGTCATTGCAATTCATAACACAGTGTTCCATGGAAAATTCCACCCTGCACTCAGACTAAATACTGGACATACAACACTCACTTTTGATTAATGGGATTCATAAACATATCCCAACAGGTATTATACAGTAGCTTAGAGCTTTAACCTAAGTTGACAGATATATTTTTTTCCTTCATAAAACAGGAAAAATGCAATAGAATGAAATTGTTGCAATTCTCGGCAGGACACTTAACTGGCCACACTCACTGCAGGGACTGCCTCATTCCAGCTGATCTGAAGTTGGTCCCCTCCTGCCTCATTTATTCCTTCCCTGAATGGCAGCTTCGTGGTCTGCTCTATAAATATCTTTCTAATTTGCATTAAGATAATGTTCTATCTGTGCTTGTTAGATTTGGCATAACGCAGGTTGTACTCACTTGAAATCTCACCTAGTCAGGGAGCATTTTTGCATTCCAGATGGAGCTAAATATATTCACCCATCAAAATAGTAATCATCATTAAAATTAGCTCACTGATTTTGCTGATTAATTTTTTAGTAACAAGTATGCTTTCTAAAAAGTTTCAATTAAACATTTTTTGACAAAACTAGATTTTTAAAATGTAAACTACATGAGAAGAAATAAATAATTAAGGAAATGAAAAATAGAAAGCTTAAATCTGTTATAATTTTTAAAGACTTTTAAATTTTTTCTACTAATAAGAAGTGTACAGAGGACAGCAATGTTGCCATAACTGGACTATGGAACTAGGTCCCTGCATTTTTATTTTGAGCTATGATCCTCATACCTTGAAAAAGTGGTTTATTTTTGTTTGTATAGAAGTACAACCTACCAAGTGTAATAACTATTCAAGTGATCATAGCCTCTCTTATGAGATTTAAATGTCTATTTGCATGTGTTCTATTTTCATAAGCAAGAGGCTTGCTTCAAGTTCAGGAGAAGGTTGTAAATAAAGGTATGGATTTAAATGCTTGAATGTGTGTGTGCATGAGTGTGTGCTCACAGTATGCAATCCCAGTGCTCCCTCCCAGCACATCTGTATTCAAAGCCTACATCTTGCAGGGACAGAGTAACATGATTTCAAAAGTGTCTTGCACAGTATCCTGCAGATGTGGCCACTTAATAATTGTGCGCTGAGGACAATTAGGTTGATGACAAATGTGGGTGTGGAGTAGACAGGGCTTACTGATTAGTTTCTGGAATTGATGCCCAGTTTTAAAAACTGAAGCCTCGCATTTATTTATTTATTTATTTATTTATTTATTTATTTATTTATTTGGATTAGTGGGTTCTTTGGCACATTTAAACAATGTCACATTAAAATGAACATCCTAATTTTCCTGACACATGTATTCATCAGTGACACCTTCTACTGCACCCTGGGAGAGGCCATAGACAGAGGGTGGAGGGAGAAGCTGCAATATGTTCTCCATGAAGCAGGGTGTCTAGATGTGCTTCTGGGGTTTGTGTGCATATTTTAGTCTTTCCGAGGTTTCTCAATTCTGTGTCTCAGAAAAATACCCAGGTTGGCACTTGGCCTAGCTCTGCTGACTAGAATCTCTCTCATTAAATCCTGTTGTAATGGATGTGATTAAAATGTTTTTTTTTCTATAAAAAGGAAATTGGGAAATCCTTTGTCAGCATCTTTGTAGAGTTGCATATGGGTCCAAAGTTTGTCTCTCCAGGTTCCTTTATGCTCCAAGTGCTTGAAACATTTCCAGGGACCTGCCACCTCTTACCACCCCTGTGTGTGATGACAGCTCCTGTGTCGATGAGTTCTGTCCTGTTCTCTGTGCTTCTCGAGTAAAAAGTAGTACCTGTTCCATTTAGTTGCTTCAAGGAATTTTAAAAAGGAAAACATGAGAGTGAGAGAGCCTGTCCTAAAGAGTAAGGAATCAAAACAATTGCTTAGCCCCTGCAAGGGACGGATGACAGGTCTTTCCTAAGAAACGGTATTCCTCAGGAGAGAAATGAGTGCGGACACTCCCAGTGAGACTCCACTTTCAGAGAAATTTGCTGCATCATTGAGCTGGGACTTCAGACAATTAAATGTCACATTAGAACATAACAATAATAAAAAGAAAGAAGCCTAATAAAGCAATATAAAGGGAGGCACTGAAAAAATACATTAGAGACAGTTCACAGGAACAGAAGTCCCAATGTTTTATAGAAGAGCTTCCTCTGGAAGACCGTTATCCTAACAGGCTGAGGAAGGTGGTTCAACTTCACTGAAACCCGAGAGCTCTGTGTGAGAGACTTAAGGAGTCATGAGTGGAGTTTAAGGATGGAAACTCCAGTGTTCTAAGTGGTGGGAGGATCTGGTATCATTTATTGTGCTTGGAATTTCAGGGCAACCCCAGAGGCAGGGAAACCCAACTGTACCCAAGGAGCACCAGTGAGATGCAAGGAGGGACTTGGTTTCAGATGGTAAATTGAGTTTTCAGGTGACAATAAAATCATGGCCATCACAATAGTGTCCACCAACCTAACCTGATGAAATCTGATCTCCATCTTCCCCCATCTCAACGGTGTTTTTTTTCCAGCTATATACTTCTGTTACACACTCTGAAAGGGCCATTGGCTTTGAACAACAGCTGAGGCTAGGAAAGGAACAGGAAGAGCAGGGTGGCTTGTGCTTAATGGCCACTTGGAGAAGGGGGTTCAGGGGAGCATGGACACTGGCTGTGGCTGTTCAAGCTTGGGCTCCAGGGAGGTGGTTTAAGAGAGGACATTTAGGAGATGCATAACCAACACGCCTTCTATGACACAACAGGGTGTCAAAAAGTCCACTTAGTGGAATAACATTCTACTTCATGCTTAGAAATGGGTATAGAAAATCTTATAAATGATTGATTTTTTTTATTCTTCTGTTTTAAAGTAAACCATATCATTTTATAGCAAGAAAATTAAACACAAGTGTTGTAGATCATATGTATGTTGATCATATGTTTTTAGGATTAAGCTCTTTCCCAGTGAAGAAAGTGACAAAGAAAATGACTCAACTATCAGTCTAAAGGTGGCCTGAGGTTAGATCTCAGATCATCACGTTTCAGATGCCACATGTGACTGTATCAGAAACATCAAACCACTTTCAACCTGTGTGCCCATGAGTCTTTAGGCCTTACAGTCGCCCTTAGCAAGACAGCATTGTTATGAGAGTGATGGCTGAGGGATGTAATAAGAACACACAGATTTAAAAATTCAATTGGTTCAGTTCTTCTCTTTCAGGCAATAAAATATCTAAAAATCACAAACACAGATTTGACTCTATAATCATGATTGCTAATGATCTCTGATTATAATGAGCATGTAATTTTCTTTGGAATGAAATTATCTATTGCTTTTTTTTAACAAATCAATTTGTGATGGTTCTGAAATTATTCCAGACAAATAGATGTAACATATTTCTTCTCTCTGAGACATGAGAGAATTTTATGGTGGTCCTTCCAAGGTTTGGGAAAAGTACTAAATCTTTGTCCATTGCACTTATATTTTATAAAACCATTAGAAATGTCTAAAAGAGGAATAGGTGGAAAGAGGGCAGGAACTATGCAATATTTTTGTTTTCTTTCATTGTATCTTTGCTGAATTAGTGTGAGTTTATTCCTAGAAATGTAGGACCCAGGACTGTTGATTGGGGCCTGCCCTTTCCCCTGCCCAATGACTATTACAGAAAGAGGTTGCAAAGAGCCACAGATTCTTGGAGCTGTAATGTAAAATGATCTACTGTGTATGAACCTGTGCTCTTCCTGGGCCCCAAGAATATTTGGGAAAGGATGAGTGTCCTAGTCCATTTGAGCTGCTATAACAGAACACCACCAACTGGGTGGCTTATAAACAGCAGACATTTATTTCTCACAGACATGGATTTCTGGAGACTGAAAGTCCAAGATCAAAGTGCCAGCACGGTTGGATGAGGACCCTCTTTTAGTTCACAGACTCCTCAACATGTCCCACATGGTGAAGGGTGAGGGAGCTCTTCAGGGATCTCTTTTATAAAGGCACTAATCCCATCGTTGTTGCTCCACCCTAATGACCTCATCATTTCCCAAACCCCGCCTCCTAACACCATGACATTGGGGGTAGGTTTCAACATATACATTTTGGGGGCACACAAACAGTGGGGCCATAGCAATGAGAACTAGAAAGGCAGTACACAAGCAAAAGGCAAAAAGCTGTATAAGGGAAATTATTGGTTAGAAAGAACTCATAAATATTGGAAGTAATGATGTCACTCTGTTACTAGGTGGTTTTGGGAGTTTCAGAAAGAAATGTTAACTTGACTTTCCAGGTTTGCTGAAGTCAAGATTTCCCTTCAATTTAAACAATGTTCCTGGAGTGCATTTTGTGCCTGGAGGTGAAGGAAGTAGTCAGACTTCCCTCCCAGGCATTCAGAAGGCATAGCTGCCCAGGCCTGTGTGAATGGACTGATGGTGATGATAATGAGGCAACTTTACACATTCCTTTCAGTGGCCCCACAGGTTTCAGTATTCAGAAAGTGCAAGAAATGTATGGAAAAGAACATAATGAATTCCTAGCTTTCTCAGGTCTTCAGTTTGACCTATATGTTTCATAATTTCTTAGGAAATTAAAATTTAACAGTAAGATATAAGTCCCTTGTCAAACCCCCAAATACCTTTTTCCTCCACTTTTGAGAGAAACAATACCCTGGATTTGTCATTCCATTCATGTATTATACAGCTTCAATCAATGTGTATTCAAAAGTCTTACATTGAGTTGTTTTGCCTGTTTTAAAATTTATGTGTTATCATGCTGCACATTTTGTTCTTTAAGTAGCTTCTGTCACAAAGTTTTTGAGAATTTATTTATTCTATTACATGAGCAATCTTTTTAACTGTTATATAGTATTTGGATGTGTGAATATTCCACAAATCCCCTTTTCTGTGTTCCTAACATGTATCAGTTTTAATAACAGGGATTGCTGTAAAGGGTTTTTTTTGTGTGCCAGGCCTTTTCAAGAGGATGAATATAGAATTCTCTGGTTTGTATACAGTCTCCCTTCCAGTCCAGAAAGCAGGTACAGGCATCCTGAGCCACACTCCACCAGGAGAGCCGTGAACCCTCTCTGAGCTGCGGCCACCAGCACTCGTCCTGTGACAGGTGCAAGCCGGTGACAGGGTGAGATTCTTGCTGCAGCTTCCTACCAAAGCCTGTGTGCAGAGGTCCCAATCTTCTCTTCTGGTTTAATTCCTGACTTCCTTTATTCTGCTTTTTGAATTATTTCCTGCTAATCATCTTCTAACCCTTTAACTTTTTCTTTTAAAATTTTGCTCTCGTATTTCATAAAAATAAAGTTCTTTCTTGTTTATCTGATTGTTCCTTTTTAACTTTTCTTGCATTCCATCCTTATTTCAAGAGGCAATGCTTCATCATATTTTTACTGATATTTATAGTTTTTTGTTAACAAGATTTCTTGTTTCTTTTAAGTCTCTGTAGCCTGACATTGCCTTTTTCACAGTTCGCCTGTTTATTCTTTTTTAAGTAACTTTGGGGCTTTCCTTAGAATATCTATGAATGCAATTACTCAGTAAAACTGTATGTCCTCTTCAATTTAATTGGATGCTGCCAAGTTGCTCTCTAAGTCTCCGCACCAACTTAGTGTCTGGAACAGAGGAGGAGTGTTCTGGGGACCACACTCTTACCTCCAGGGTATACACAGTGGGCAGAAACCAAGGTGCAAAATGGCACCTCCAATCTTTTGTCTTGACCTTCCTAGGTGTCAGGGAAAGAGCCTCAGACATTGAATGCCCTGGATAACAGCCCCCTTTAACATCCTGCATTTTTCTTTAGCATCAAAAGTCTCTTCCTCAACTGCTTAAAGTTTTAGATCACTGATATACATTTAGTCTGTCTTGGATAAGATATATTCTCTTTTCTTAGATTTTTTTCACTTAATTTTTAGAGTTTTTTTTTTATACATTGTTATCTAGAAAATAGAAACAGGGTACCGGATTAACATATTTCTTTCTGCTTTTGTTTGCAGAACTCATGATTTTAGACTTTATATAAAGAAATGTATAGGAATATATCACCAAAGACCTTGTATTCTTCTTTTATTTTTATACTCTGGATAGCTCTCTTTATCTAACAACATAAACAGGACAGCACTGTGCTACAGTGGACTTATTTCAACCTACAAATGGTGGTGGCTTTTTGTCATTATAAAATGTGAGATCTATCTTAAGAAATAGTTTCATGGAACAGCAGAGATTGTTTATTGGCATTTATAAAGGGCAGTTACATGAGAGAATAACTTTTCAAGAATACTATACTCATTTGAAAGACTAAAACTAATTAAAAAGATGAATTAAATTCAACTTTCTTGAGAAGCATAGTCAATGGTTAATTTTGAAAGATGATGAAGACATTTGTATTTTGAAATAGAAAGTAAAAAACAAAACAAACAAAACACATTCAGGAAAAAAATTAAAAGTAATTAATTTTTAATCTAGATTTTCTATTAAACCAAATCAGAAACACACTTATCATTATTCTCTTTCTCTGAGTCAGATGTATGTGTGTGCATCTATAGGTAGA
>VMDR010037255.1:0-10278 GCA_007922815.1 Macrotus californicus | reverse complement strand
GGTGGGGGTCGAGCACCCTCTGTCTGATAAGTTAGCTCTTTGTTGCAGACTTCACTTTGGAGACTCCCACGCCCAAGTGCTGCCTTGTGGTTGCATTTTATTTAAGAAAGACAGTGTGGTTCACCAATCAGAGCAGGTGCACTTGGAGAAAAGGCCTTGTTCCGACCTCAGATTGGCATATACTATGTGTGTGTGTCTGTGTTTTCAGTTAAGACCAAATGTTTAAAGCAGCGTGTATTGTTTTTATTCTTACCTTAAATTGGCTTTTTAATTTCCTAACTAACTATGTGTCCCAATCTCATCTGCTAAAAGCCCTTCTAATGAGCTTAAAATGATTTTTAAATTTTCACATCCGTGACGCGGCGCACAACATAAGGACAGCGTGGAGATGAAAAAAGTAAAGTCACCGAATACAAATGCTGCATAAATCATCATCATGCAGCATGTGCGCGCTCCCATCAGCACCTGGTGCTCCTGTTCACAGATGTGGCTCCAGCTTCCAGCATCAAACAAAAGGTACTGAAGGAGGTAGACACGCAGGGAAACAAACAACAGCGTTTTAAGGTGGGCCTGTGGATAGTCCTCTTTTTTGTCCTACTTTGGGCTCCAAAACACATTACAGTGCAACTGACCTGTCCCCACCCCACCCCTGCATTGACCCCAGTGCGGACAGAGGGTTCAGCTGCACCCAGCAAGTCAGTGTCTTCAGCTTCCTCACTGCTTCACACATTTCATCTTACACAGCTGCATGGAACTTCTCTCGCAAAATTCCCTTTCTTCTGCACGTAGGAGGGGCATTGACAGCTTTCTCAGAACTGGGAGGAAGCGTCAGCATGGGCCTCTTGAAAGGTGTTCAGCTGTGCAGTATCTGTCAGACGTGCGGGGCCAGTTTAATATTAGACACGGGCCAGGGCCTGACGGGGAGGCCAAAGACTGTCAGTGAGGTTTTGGAGGAGTGGCGTGTGTTTTATTCAGTTGGATGGAGAGCGGTGCTCATGAATCCGTGAGAAGTGATCCATTTGGATTGTGCAGCACTGAACTCGAAGCCATCCACAACTCCCCGTGCTCAGGATTAAATCTGAAAGGAACATGATTCTTGTGCATAATTCACAAATGCATGGTTAATTTTTTGATGTTTTCATTAGAGATATTTGCAGATATCTGTAGTAATAATGGTAAAAGCATAAAATTAACATTTTAAAATCTTAAACTGGCTTCAAAATCATTTTAAAAAAATGGAAGGACACACAGAAGAAATATTAATAGTCGCAGTAGTTTTTCTACCTGAGAGAGGTGCATTTTTTTTGAGTAATGAATTATTGATTCAATGTTGATGAACCTGAGTTTATCTGGAAGCTTCTACCTTTGACTGAAGAACAGCCAGAGTTTAACTTCTCGTTACTGATTACGAAGCAGCTCTATGAAACACAGGATATTGACATTTTCTTCACAAATGTAGCTGGGCATAGAATTCTTTATTGCCATTTCTGGGCATGGGAAACACGAGGTGCCATTGGGAGGGAAAACTAGTGTTGAATTGGGTAAATAGACCCAAAGATTGGTGCGTGAGAAGGTGCCCTTTACACAGAAGCCAAGCAGTACATCTTGTTCTAACACAAACATTAAATATTTAAAATGTTCACAGAATTATGAGGGTCTCTTTTATGTCATGTCTGATTACTTCCTCTCCCACTAAAAATTACCATAAAATTATCATCGGCTTTATTTTCCTCATTTCATACATTGCATGAAAACAGTATTTTAGTATGCATTGGTATAATATTTCTGTATGTTAAGAAATCATTTCATCTCCCCAATCTTGTTTTTTTGCCCACATAGCCAAAATAGTTACTCCATGATTGAGGCTAGTTGGTTATTTTGTCTGAGTAGGGTTGTGAGAGAATAAGTGAAAATGATTTTTATCTATTTGTAGATAAAATAATTAAAAATACTGAATCCGACATACTGATTTGACTTTCTCTTATAACATGAAATTAGTGCTCATTTTCTTAATTAAGCTTTATTATTTATTTTGGTTAATATAACTTTATCTTGTTTAATAAAATAAGTTATTGATTTTATCCTATAAATGATTACAAAGTTTGGGTTTCATGTGTCACTGAATCCTGGTTAGTCATGTTGGCAGTGGAAACAGGGTTCTCGTGTCATGAGAAAAGCCCTTTGGGGCCCAGGGTTATGGAAGCTGGAGCCACCACAGAGGACTGTCCCGGGTCCAGCTCTGCCCCACTGTGGAAGACATGCAGCCTTGTCTTCATCAAGCCCAGAGGAAAGGCCAGGTCCAGAAATTCTGTGCCATTGGTTCAATCCATGTCAAAACTCCGTCCAGTTCAGCCTCTGTCCCCGTGGGGCTAGCCTAGTCCTGTTCCCAGGTGCACTCCCACTGTACCCAGCTCCTGCCTGGAGCCCAGGCTGCTGCCCAGCATGTGGTTGCTAGGCTTGTTGTGGAGAGGGAACGTGGGAATGAACAAGTGAGTGAACGCATGTTACCAAGTGAGAGAGACAGAGAGAGAGCGAGCCCTAGCCTTTGTTAGGCTCCAATTATATTATCTTGGGCTTGGGAAGGACCAGGTGCTCTTTCAGACTAACCAATCCATTTCCCAAATCCTTCGTGGACTTGTGCTGGGCCCTCTTCCTAACCGGTCCATTTCCTAGATCTTCCAGGGAGTTTTGTGCCTCTTATCCAGTTCCATCCCTTTCTCAGGCTAGAAATTTCCCTCTTGTGGTCACTCTCTTAGCTTCTGCTGTTCATGCCTCAAAGTAGCAGGACTGACCCTTGCACCATCTTGGCTTCTATGGGCCTTGGCCCAGTGGAGGTTTTCCCCTCTTCTTACCCCCACCCCAAATCCTGCTGTTGGGCCAGTCGTACCCCAGGGAGATTGGAAAGCCCTCCTTCCTCTCTGCAGGAGAGTGGGGAGGAGGGGGAGAGGGTGTTAATCCCTTAGGGGGGCAATACTGCTATCCCCTGAATATGTGAACCTAAAGTTTCCTACCTAATTAAGCTTAGTCAGGTTTGCTCTCTTCCTTTTTTTGATGATCTAGCTACCTATGCTAACAGTTAGACAAGGAAGTTGTTATTCTATAACCGTGATGTGCATGAGGATGTCAGGGTAATAACCCAACTAACTAGTGCCCAATTGTTCATGTGAGGCTTGCTCTGCACATCAGCTCAGTCATGTCCTTGTATGAAACTGACACTGTCTGTTTTAGGTAGGAATTATTATGAATGAATTAGTGATACAATTTAATGACAAATAGAATATTATAATTATTTATCAGAGGGATAATAATGACTCTAAAGGATCGTTATTTTAGCTACATATTATAGAAATATCACTCCTTTCCCAGTGTTTATTTTTCATTGACATGAATGACAAAGTCTTCAAAAAGAGATGTGACAACACTTAGATTTCTGATGCCATTTTTTGTACAATCTTTGTTCAAGGTTAAATTGGGTGGGTATGTTTATAGCAGGAAGAGAGGGAGCGAGAGAAAGAGAAAGAGAGGGAGAGAATTTTGCCAAGTAATTACATTAAATAGTCTCTCTTGGGGAAAAAAAAGTGTCAAAAAACTAGAAAAGTCATGGAAATTGATAGAAAAAATTAGCTTCTTGTAAAATCATTTTCCATATCATCAGAACATTTGTTTTCAAATGTTGGAAGTAGATGAAATAATCTCATTGCAGATAGGGCTTCAAGGATGAGAACAAAACTCACAAAGCACTCGGACAACAGAGGATGCAAATCCTTCTGAAGGCGTGTATTAAGATTAAATTGCACACCAAGCAGAAAATAATGGTGCTCTTTGTGGCTGAGCTTTTGAGTTGCTTCTGCCTGGATTTGGAATAATTATACATGATGAAATATTATAGAGCATAGACAGTAATATCTGCCAGTCGTATTTATTAAGATTGAATGCACATGCAACATTAAAATGCCACACAATACAATTTGTTATGTTGAATTTTAAGGAATTTCCAGGCAGATTAAAAAAAGATATTAGGACAAATTGACTGTCTTTGCCTTCTGCTATAAATCTTCTCATTATTGTTTTTTATTTCTCTCTCATCATTAACAGCCTTCATTTCTTTGGCATTTGCAGACATCCAACTCCCTGAAAAGCCTTTTATTCTCTCTCTCTCTGCCTTCTATTATCCAGATATTTGCTTTAATGTCAAAATTAATGACACTTTTAAATTTACTCTTTCATTTTAAGCTTTAGACACCTGACCTTTTCTGTCTATTTAATCTCTCTTTTTTTTCCTTCAGCTTTGCCCAGCAGTCAAGGGCAGATGATTAATTAGCAACCATAGCACAGAAGAAAGAGTTGCCGCTGGTTGCAGGGCCTTTTATCTCCCTATTGAAGTGTACTTCGGGTTTCCTAAGGCCTGGTTCAGTTCAGTGAGCTCTTCCTGGACTAAGACACTTGTTCCTGGTGTCCCAGGTTAAGTGAAACTGTTGCTCTGAATAGGACGTTTCTCTTCTTTGCGTGATAATGGGGCTATAATGCCCGTGCTGGGAAAGGACGTTGACTTCGGATCCATGGCTCATGAAAAGACCACACCGAGTTTAGAAGACGCTAACATAAATGCGTGTTTTTGACTGTTTAAAGAACCATGTAATTACAGTCAATATGAAGATATACTGAGCAAAATGACAGGAAAGTGGGATTTTATGAAAATAGCTGAAACAACTGTGTTATTTTACCCATTGAAGGCAGACTTGAATGAAAACTTGGCCAGCCCAGTAGCCTGTCCAATAAACATGTAGCCTTGAGGCTGGACAGGATTGTTCCCCTTTGGCTCCTGAGAAGGGTGTGTTCAAGAGAAGAATAACTAAACAGTAAAAGACACTTGGATTTTCTGACTTTTGTGATTGTTTGTGAAGAGGGTCTGGCTCACCTTTGGGTTGTGGGTACTAAGGTAGACCCCGAGGGAGGGAGGAGAACCATGGCCCCTAGGCCAGCTCTATTTTGCCCTGGTAGTTCAAGAACATCTCTCAAGTTCAAGGCCTAAAACCACGTGAGCTGCCTGGGAAATCGAAATAGGAAGACTGTTGAGAGGACATTCCTAGTGTTGGCAGCCCAGTTCCAGCACTGTATTTGGTGAACTGGCACCTCACCAGGAAAAACAATGACTGCAGAAGGTACTTTTCTTTTTACTGACTTTGATTCCTAGCTAGCTTGCAGATAATCTGTTAAATAAAGAGGCTTAAGTTATGCACTTGCTGAAACTGTTCCATGTCAACCAAGAGTCTTTAATTCTACAATTTTCCTTTTTTTAATTTTCCATGGTTATATGGAGATGAATAGCCAACTACAAAGAAAGATTTGGGTTGTTTAGCAATAGGTACTTTACAAGAGGAACTAAATGACTTTTTAATTTGGAAGCAAACCTAAAACAAATGATCATGTTAGTAGGAGAGCTTCCCTTGGGAGATGTGACAGGTAAGAATGGGCAATAAGATTTGGCATGGAGTAGATAATTTTGGAACGCAGTGTAGCTAAGAAATATTTTGATTTGCTTTCCTGTTACTTTCTTGGCTGGGGTATCTGGCCCAAGGTGAAGAAATCAAATTAATAGGAGTATGTGAAGTTTTAGTAGATTACGTTAAAATGCCATTTTAAAATTAGTCTAAGAAAATAATCAAGTCTAGTTTGAATTCACAAGCTAAGACCTGTAATGAGATTTATACATTGTAATGTTTTAGCTCCAAACTGAGAACTCAGAGTGGAGGAAGTGTAAACCTAGCTAAAACCAGCCAGCTTGTCCTGAAAAGACAATGGGATAGAAGAGAAGCTACGTCTTCACTAAAAAAGTTGCCATCCATTTCTAAATTAAATTGTGCAAGTCTCCAATGTCCAGATAAGAGCATACTGTATCTTTTCTTAAACATTTATTTACACAGGGAATACTGTAGAAAGGTAGGCAGCATGTATTGACCACCTCACTGACTAAGGAGAATGTTCTCTTGGTGCAATGAGGGTGATCGCTGGTGTTTTCTGGATAAGCACTGGAGCCTCTGTGGGCAACCTGAAAGATCCCCCCATAGAAGAGTGTTTTCCACTAGACAAGGGCTTTCCCACTCTTCCTCCTCTAGAACTCAAACCTCTGAAGGGGCCCAAGGTGCTGATGGTACCAAAGATGCTGCCTGTGCTTACACACGTGCCCTCACACATGCCCCTCGAATGCTGTTCAGTGCAAGTGGGCCTTTTCCACCTTCCTGGACAACTATTTTGATGCCAGCTCTACTTCCCTGCAGTAAAATTGAGAAATAATGCAACCTGCCTCCACCAATAAATAAATAAATACACACACTACATATAATTTTTAAATTATATGTATGTAAGAAGCTTGTAATTGATTTATATATATAATTTTTAAAAATCGTGCCAGTGCCATAAATGGAAAAGTAAAAAGGAAAGTAAGTTATCATAAAATAATGCCTTTCAACAGGTAAATATTCATGTAGGACTTTACAAGAGGACAACAATGGGCTCCACAGTTTCCAATGCCATTTAGTTTCCAAGAAATTCTTAGGGGACCATGCTGACCCGGTTAGGATCTTGGCTTTGCAGGAAGTATATGAAGTGTCTCGCCGAGCCGTTGGACCCTAGGCAGATGCTGTTCTGACTTGCTAAAGCAGCAGGACTCTCTTGGTCAAAGAAGCCAAACGCAGAGGCGTAATGTATAAATGCTATACAACACCGATGCCAGCTCTCTCCCGCTCTGCCCACCGCAGCGGCCGGCTCTGGAGCATCACAGCTGGTGAAGGGGGCTGGATATCTGCTGGTTTCAGCGACAGCTTAAGAGCTAAAAAGACATTGACGGAGATGAAAGGAAATATGTTTTTACTAGGAAGGAAATGACTTCCTTAAACTTTCTTTTTAAAAAAAATATTAGAACAATAGAACAATTCCCTCAGCCTTACTGTGGAAAGGAATTTTCCAGGGTTGGACAAGTCATATTGCTGTCTCTTGGGAAGATGTCTCAGGGATGTTAGATAATGCATCCTTGCGCAGTGAAGGAAATAACAAATGCTATTTCCTGCTCTAATTTCAGATCAGTTACTCATGCTTAATACAGAGCCACTGGAGGACAGGTTTTCTAACATTTTCTCCAGTTCAAAATACAGATTAGCATTTTCTCTGACGAATGGGTGTGTGATAAAAACAGTTTTCCTTTTGCTGATCTTTTTCTACATCTTCTTATGTTGGGCGTTAGATGTCTCTTACGTTTAATCTTCATTTCTGGAGCAGCAGGTCATAAAAGCAACATCTTTTAGAGTCAGAAGAACCCTAAAGGGTACCTATCTCGGACATCTACATTTTGAACATATGGAAACAAAACCTAAAGATGTAATTCTCCCAGGATAACACACAAAATTTCTTGTCTCATGAGAAACACATGCAACTGCGAAATCAATACCATCTAAAAAGTCCTCTTCCAAGAGGAACTGAAACCTTTACTAGTGTGAAAATTATTGGATACTTAGAATTAAATATTTCTTCTAGCAAAACAAGACTGGCCTTACTGTCTGGCAGGAACCAGTAGTGTCATAGGACTAGAAGAAGTCTGATCTGGTTGACCTTTCTGGTGACTCGCTTATTATTATATTCCAAATGGTCAGTTGGCCCACCTTGTGGGTTTAGTTCAGCAGTCTCTCACCATGGTCTTCTAATAAATAATGTCACGATGATCTGCCTTCCTATTTATAGTTCTCCTGAAAAGGTAAATTCTTACTGTCACCATTGCTGGATCTCACCATGGCTAGAGTTCTTCCTCATCTGCTCTACTTCTTGAACAGGCAGTTAGTTCCTGAATTGCACTCCTGTGCATCATGATCTCTACCTGATCATCTACTCTGAGACTTTGTTCTTGGACAGAAGGGCCTTCAGGCTGTCGTCTGTCTTTTTATTGCTCTGGAAGGCCTTATATTTTTTACTATTCACCGATAGCCTGCTCCTAGATCCACTTACCAAGTGCTGGCTGTAGGCCTAGCTCCTTATATGGAATTTCACTGAACCCCCAAGTAAGCCCTCGGAGACATTTTCTCAGGAGGAGACACTGGCTCGTAGAAGTGCAGGGACTCACTCTTGTTCACGCAGTCAGCAAGCAGCTGAGACAGGAGTGGAATCCAGGAGCCTGACTCCGGAACCTGCACTGTTCACCTCTCTACGCCCAGATTAAAAAGGCCAGTAGTCCTTGGGCATTATAATTACTGAACTTGGGGATCTGTGCTTTGTGGAGGCTGATTCTGTCAGCATCATGATCGGTATCTGTCCCCCAGTCTGTGGATTTCAAGGTCTTGGCCAAGTGGGTCAGGACTCTGGGGGAACAAAGGGAGGACAGTGCGGGAAACAAGAAAAAGCCAGAACACAAAGGTTGGACAAGCATTAGCAGGGATGGAGAAAAAGGGCTCACTTGGGCAGGCACACAGGGACTGAAAGCCATCTCCCTTCAGCCCATTTAGGCAACAAGTCTTTCTGATGACATCATCTGGTGGCAGTTCTTGAGCCCCTTATCAGTCATTGTGGTCAGCATTGCCTCAGAATTTAGGCTTTCAAGTGCCAGGCTAAAATGGCCGGCCCAGGCTCACAGAGACAGGTGCAGACAAACATGTCACGCTCAGTGGGTGGGCGTTTTGTGTGTATGTTATAGCAGCTGAGCCCCAGCGGCCACCAGACTCTGACAGGACAGACTGAAAAAGCTCAGGCTGTGTTGGCATTCCATTCTTCTGAAATGGCTTGTTTATCAAGCAAATGCATATTTAGGGTTATTAGTCCTCATTAAGGGATTTTAGCAAATTAAAAGGTTGATAGATAGCATATGCGTTTACTTCTTTGTTTTGGTGTTATTGGACATTAATAAATTGTAGGTGTTCAGCAGCAAGGAAAGTAATCTCTCTCTCCCTCTCCCTCTCTTTCTGTCTCACACACACGCACGCACACACAGACACACACTGTCAGTCTCATATTAAAAATTTTATCTCCAGGGCTGAATCTTAGCACAGTCTCAAAAATGTTAGAGAAGGAAATTCATGTGATCGATTTGTTAAAAATATCTTTCCTCATGCTTCTAGATTGTGAGCAATGATGCTAGTGAATTCATTTAACAGAAACAGAAGAAAAGCTGAATTTTGTTGCCTTTTTCTTACTTCCCTCTACCAGTCTTATCTCTTTGATATTACATAAAATGATTGATTTTAATAGCTGATGCAAGTTTTATATTTAAAAATATTTTGTCTGAGTGTAAAAATAAATTTGCATATAAGTATGAAGATATGCTATGAACATTTTTTAAAAAATCACTTATAATGAGTTACCCAGGGAAATTATTGTGAATGTTTTGCTTTAATCTTTTTACTTAACGTGTCTGTCATAATGTGTATACATAATCCAGTCACATACAACTTTATTGTATGTGAGAGATCACAGAGAACCAGGGGCCAGCAAGCCAGGCAGACAACGTGGGGTGGAAGCAGGGAGACCTGGGCGGGACTAAGTGACAGGAAGTGCCTCAAGCCCAGTGGGGTTAAGGTGATCAGTCACAGGTCAGGCCAAGGGAGCCTTGGTGAACATATGCTTTTGAGGCACGGCTTAGCCTGCTACCATGCAAGTGCTGGCCCAGGTGGCACGGATGGGGGTGAGTGGCGAAAAGCCACAAGATGCTGAGTTAGCCCCTGGCGGGGGCTCTCAGGCCCTCCTGTTCAGGCCCATCCTGAAGCTGCTGAGTGAGCCTGGTGGTCATGGACAATTAGAGTCATCAGACCAGATGGGTAGGTGCTCGACATTGTCCCTGTAAAGTCGGCACACTAATGATCTGGAAGCGCATGTGTAACAGCCCTTTCTCTGACACATGGTAGTCTTTTGTCATCTTTCTGGAATAACTACAAATACTTTCTCAAGGTAATTAGTTCACTTAAGCAAACAACGAAAAAATACCTGCTTTTTCCCTCTTTCTATATTCCATTTTTAAAAATTTTATCAGAGAAAATTTTCACTGACTAAAAGGTTTAAAAAAAATCTTTAATGCTTTATCTAAAAATCCAGGGACAGTTAGTATAGAAATTCTTAGAAGTAGATCAAAACAATTAAAAGTCTTTCAACTTGTAAGTGAATATAAATCTCAGACCTATTAGTTTTTGCTTGTGGAATAATAAATAGTTTATTATAAAATATTAAATATAATCATTTCAGCAAATTGGGTAGATATTTTAAAATACACAATTAAGCGGCTATTTTAAAATGACCTACTCACTG
>VMDR010037254.1:0-10281 GCA_007922815.1 Macrotus californicus | reverse complement strand
TTCATTCTGTGCTTAGTTGAATGTTTATTTCTTCCTTCTGTTCCAGACCATTGATTTGAGTCTTGGTTTCCTTCCCTTCACTGTTGGTTCCTGTACATTTTCCTGTATTTCACTTTTCATAGCCTTCACTTTTTCCTCTATTTTATGACCATATTCAACCAATTCTGTGAGCGTCCTGATCACCAGTGTTTTGAACTGTGCATGTGATAGATTAGCTCTCTCTTCGTTGCTTAGTTGTATTTTTTCTGGAGCTTTGATTTGTTCTTTCATTTGAGCCATTGTTTTTTTTTGTCATTTTGCTTTTTTGTCTCTCAGCCCTCCTGTTGCACAGTAAGGGGCAGAGCCTTAGGTATTTGCCAGAGTGGGGTAACCCAGGTCACTGCATTGTGGCACTGTATGTGGGGAAGGGGTCCAAGAGGGAATAATGCTGCTTACTGGGCTCTTGGCCAGCCTTCAGTCACTTTTCTGCTTCCCACAAGCAAATTGGGCCCTTCTGGTGCTGATTCCCGGGTGGGTGGGTTTGTGTACGTTCTAGGACCTTGTGGGTCTCTCTAACAAACTCTCCTGTGAGGCTGGGAGTTTCTCCCACTCCTTCAACCCCCACAAGTGTTTTCAGTCAGAGGCTTTAAGGCTTTATTTCCCCGCACTGGAACCCTGGGTTGTGCAGTCTGTCTTGCTCCCCAGTTGTTCTCCTAGTTTACCTGCACATAAATGTGGGATCCCCCGCCCCTGTCCTCCAGCCGCCGCCTTGCCACGAGTCCTCTCCACTCGGCTGCCCGTCTCCGCCCCTCCTACCAGTCTAGAAGAAAGTTTCTTCTTTAACTCCTTGGTTGTCGGATTTCCATACAGTTCAATCTTCTGTCAGTTCTGGTTATTTCTTGTTTTTAAATTTGTTGTTGTCCTTCTTTTGGTTGTGTGAGGAGACACAGTGTGTATGCCTACACCTCCATCATGGCTGGAAATCCTTCGTATAACTTTTGACTCACCCCAGACTTAACTACTAATAGCCTACTGTACACCAGATGGCTTACCAATAACAGTTGGTTAACATAGTTTACATGTTATGTGTATTCATACTGTATTCTTACATAAAGTAGCTATGTGAAAGCAACTGTTGTTAAGAAAATCATCAGGAAGAGAAAATACACTTACAATACTGTACACATTTACTGAAGTAAATCCGTGTGCAAGTGGACCTGCACCGTTCAAACTCGTGTTGTTCAAGGGTCACCTGTAGTAACTTTACCGTTAGTGGTAATTTTCACTTTCCATATTCTATGTTTTGGAAGAAAGTTGCCAAGTCTAGCCCACATTCAAGGGGAGGAATTCAGCTCCACCTCCTAGAAGGGGGATTCTCTTCATATGTAACTTGGAAATCTAGAAGGAAGATTTGTCCCTGGTCCCTCACTTTAAAAAGTTTCAATCATTTATATGAGTATGAACTCATGGGCACTTACTTTATATCTTGGTTATAAATCACCGCCATTGTCACACGTTGCTCACACTGTCCCAGCTGTGTCCATAGGGAGACCCTTCAGGCTGGCTCTGGTGTCTCTGTGACGTGCTCCATGTGTGGGAGGTGCCCTTCCTTTCTGACAGTTCAGGGTGTTCCAGGCTCATCTTGGTTTTTTCTGTTTTAGCCCTAGAATCAGCTCTTCTTCTAAGGAGCCCTGGTTCCTTTTATTGGAGAATGACATCTCAAGACCAAGATCTTGGCTCATTTGACTTTTCTGAAGAGGACCCAGAGGTCCCAGGAGCCACCCCAGCTCACCCAGCTCACCGGTGGTCTCACTTCAGTGCCACCTGAGAACTTGGTCAGTGCAGTCTCAGGACCCAGCACACGGTGGCCAGTCCCCACACACACCTTTATTCTTAAAGCCTCTGTTGTTCCTGTCTGCAGGCTTACACATTAATAATTATATTCCTTAATATTTGGAGATTTTCCTAAAAGCTATAATTTCAAGTTTCAGTAACAAGTTTCACTTATAAAATTTACCAGACTAGGCAAGAGTGAGGGAGGAGTCAGCTATATTTTTCTTTCCTGTGGGATATTTCTCTGCTCCTGCTGCTTTTGTCATGTCCCTGGGCCTGGGGGGAGGGTGGCTCCCTCAGACTGTGCGCGATAAAGGATGACGTGGGAATGTCTTTCCCCATCACCTACCCCACCCCTTCGGCTTTTCCTCTGGCTGTGCCGGTGCTCCCTCCCCAACCCCTGGCCAGGAGCCTTTCCTTCTCTCAACCTCAGCCAGAGCCCAGTCTGTCACCTAGAGTCTGCAGCTCAGTGGGACAGTGAGCTGTTCCTACCACTGGAGGGCAGAGGAGAGCAGTCTGAGCAGGGGCTGTGGGAGAAGGTGCAGCAGCAGGGAAGGGAGTGAGAGCAGGAGGGAAGGAGGTGAGAGCAGGAAGGACTTCCAATGAGGGAGGGTGAGTGATCAGAGAGATGGAGGGTGTTCCTGGCCTCTTCACTTAGGAGAGCAAAGAGGGCCTTGGGTACAGGGGCAGAGAGCTCAGGCAGAGTATGGCTGAGACCCACCCTCACCTTCACCCCTGGGCTCTGACAGCCTCACCCCAGGTCACACTGAGGACCCTTCAGGGGCTCCACCAGGCAGGTGTGTCTCAGCTGCTCTCTGGGGAGGACCCCACAGCTGTCTGTCACTGATGTGTCTTGTCTCCTGGTTCAGTCCCCCTCAGTCCTGAGTCCACAGTCAGCACCTTCCCTTCCTGCAGCCAGGGCAGCCTGTTGCTGGCAGGTGAAGAGACAAACACTCGGCCTCTCACAGTGTGATGGCCTCACAGTCCCATTTCAGTCACCACAATGGAGGGACACTGGATACAGAGGAGCAACAGCAGAGACAGTGTGGGCCTCCCACCTCCACTTCCCCTCCTTTGCTTCCTCCCTCCTGTCCTCGTCTCCCCCACACAGCAGTGCTGCCTCCCTCCCCCAGCTCCAGGAGGGAGAGACCGGGACTCCCCCATGCCCCCCAGATGGCTGCCATGTGTGCCCACCTCTGTTCCCACTGCAGAGTTACTGCTGTCCTGTCAGGGTCCTGGGCACCTGCAAAGAGTGATCCAGAAATGACCTTCCTTCGCACACCTGCGTGGCTCAGGTTCTCTACTGCTTCAAGTCTGCTCACACGTGCCCTCAGTGGGCCCACTCTGACCCCCCTCGTTAAAAGTGCCACGTTGGGAGTCCACTCAAGATGGTGCAGTAAATGCTTGCCCCTCCCATGACCACATCAAATTACACCTGAATTACAGAACAATCAACCTGGACAACCAACCGACCAGAGTTTTGTAACGGAGGGTATAAAGAAGAAGCCACGTTGAGACTGGTAGGAGGGGTGGAGACGTGAAACAGGCTGGCTCCACACCCGCGTGTGTTGGTTGAGAGTCGACAGGGATGCCTCAGCTGCAGAGGTTCCCACAAAGAGCGAGGGTCCCAGCCCCGCCCTGGACTCCCCAGCCCGGAGCATCAGTGGTAGGAAGTGAAGCCCCACAGCATCTGGCTGTGCAAACCAGTGGGGGCTCCATCTGACGGGGGACAGAGGGCTTCTGGAGTCCCAGGCATTCCTTTCATTTTATTTAATTATTTTTTTAAACAGAATAATTTTTTTTAAATCCTCACCCTAAGACAATGCTTATAGAGGGGAAGGGAAAGAGAGAGAAGGAGAGAGAAACATCGATGTGAGAGAGAAACATGGATGGGTTGCCCCTCACGCATGCCCCAGTCAGGGACCCACCCACAACCCAGGCATGTGCCCCGACCAGGAATCAAACCCATGACCTTCCTGCTTGTGGGACAGTGCTCCAACCAAGTGTACCACACAGGCCAGGACCCAGGCCTTCTGTTTATTTTACTTTTTCTAAAGATTTTATTTGTTTTTAGAGAGAGGGAAAGGGAGGGAGGAAAACATTGGTGTGAGAGAGAAACATCAATCTGTTGCCTTTTGTATGCTCCCCGACCAGGGACCAAACCTGTCCCCACCATCCAGGGCATGTGCCCTGACTGGGAATCAAACCAGTGACCTTTCACTCTGCAGGACAACGCCCAACCCACTGAGCCACACTGGTCAGGGAGGGCCCAGCTTTTCCTGTTAAAGGGCCAGCACAGACTCCCTCAAGCACTCACCCTAGGCTCCAGAGGAGGGACAGCGGCTCAGATGTTGCCAGAGACACACAGGGAGAAACAGTTGTGCAGCTGCAGGGCGAGGGCTGGAGGGACAGCTGCCCCTTTCCTGTGTTGAGCTCTCCCCCCACATGGCCAAACATGAGTCTGCATTCACCTGCTGACCACCACCCATCCACCCTGGTGACTCCCTGAGCCCCCCCCTCATCCAGCTCAGGTAGCACCTGAGGCTCTTTCACTGGCTGAGCTTCACGGGCAGCCTCAAGCGGCAGTCAGATTCGGGGTGTCCTGTGCCTTACGCTGACCTGCCGCAGACCGGATACTGGGGGCAGCTGGCCTCGGCCACAGCGCGGTCTCTCCCACCCGCCCGCAGGCCCAGCACAGACGGCTACCAACCGTGGCTCACTCTGTAGCTCCTACTGGGGAGTGCTGGGCCTGGGCCTGCACCACAGTCCCTCCCAACAGGCCCTGGATCCAACACACTCGGTGGCCGGCTTCAGACCACAGCAGAGCACCACCCTCTTAGCTCCACAAGCAGAACATCCAAAGGGGAGTTTCAGCAGGCCCAGGCCCTGCTGGGATGAACCCCGCTTCATGGGCTCAGCCCCCACACAGCAGCTCAGATGCTGTGGATGTGGCCAGACTCACAGCCACTAGGCCTGAGGGTCAACCCCATCCACGGACGCGCCAGCAGCAACACAGCTCAACTACCTCAGGGGTACACACACAACCCACACAGGGGACGCTGTAGGAACAAACGTAAACATGAATAATAAAATGGTAACAGCTACATGCCTATCAATAATCACTTTAAGTGTAAATGGATTAAATGCTCCAATCAATGACTGGATAAGAAAACAGGACCCAGACACGTGCTGTCTACAGGAGACCCACCTCAGATTGAAGCAGACTGAAGGTGAAGGGATGGAAGAGACAGCTCGTGCAAACAGAAACCCGCAGAAACCTAGGGTGGTAACCTCTCAGACAAAACGGACTTGAAAACAAAGGCTGTACTAAGAGAGGAAGCAGGACATTTCCCAATGATAAAGGGATCAGTCCAACAGGAGGCTAACATTATGCACCCGGCACAGGGGCCCCTAAACACATGTCTACAGCAAATATCGATGGACATGAAGGGAGAGAGTGAGAGTGGTACAGTCACAGAAGGGGACTGTCACACCTCGTTGTCATCAATGGGTAGATCTTCCAGACAGAAATCAACAGGGAAACAGTAGCCTTAAATGACACATTGGACCTGATCGATTTGTGGATATTTTTCAGCATTTCAGCCCAAAGCAGCAGAACATACATCTTTCCAAGTGCACAAGAAACATTTTCCAGGACAGACGACGTGTTAGGACACTCAACAAGTCTCAGTAAGTTTAACAAGATTGAAATCATATCGAGTATCTTCTCTGACCAAAATGGTATTGGACAGAGAAGATGTGGTACATGTACACAATGGAATGCTACTTGGCCATAAAAAAACAAAAATCCTACCATTTGTAACCACATGGATAGATCTAGAAAGTATTATGCTAAATGAAATAAGTCACTTAGATGTGGAATCTAAAAACAAATTAAATGAACAAACAAAACAGGACACAGAGAACAATCCGGTGGTTGCCGGGGTGGGGGCTGGGGGGGCTGGGTGAACAAAGTGAAGGGATTAAGAATTTCAAGTTCATTACCTTAGTAGGGGCTGAGTAAAGTCTGAACAAACAAAAAAAAATATGAACAATTCACTAAAAAAATAATTTAAGCAGCCAAAAATCATATTTAAAATGTTCAACCTCTTTGATTATAAAAAACAAAATTAAAACAATAATATAACTTAAAAATTTTCCAATTGGCGGTCACAAAATAGTCACAGGGATGTAAAGTCCAGTGCAGAGAACACAGTCAACAATGCCGGAATAGCTATGAACGGTCCCCAGTGGTACGGGACTTACCAGGGGCCACGCCGTGAGCTATGTAAATGTCCAACCTCCACGCTGTACACCTGACACTAACATAAAGAACTACCGACTGTCCGCTGTAATGGAAAAGTGAAATGAAATAAAAACTCACCCATCACTTTGCACTGATTGCCTGCTGTGAGCTACTTTTTCTCTGTATCTTCTACCACTTTCTCACACACTGTGAAGGTTTCTTTTTCCAAAGATGGCCTCAACAGCACCCCCACCCCACATGCTCTTTGTGAAGTGACCTCGCTGTCCTCCCCTTGGACCTGTGAGTAGCTCCGATGACTGGGACACGAGGACGGTGACAGTGACTGAGTGCTGGGGTTCTGACATAGGTCCCCGTGGTTTCTGACTGTGCACTTGGACACGCCCATCCGGAAGCAGGTGCCTGGCTGGGAGCAGCCAAGCCAAGCGGAGAAGCGGGTGGAGGGGCCCTAGGCCACCCGGTTAACAGCCCCAGTGAGCTCCCAGCACAGCCAGCACCTGAGGAGCCCGTCAGGGACCCTCTTGAATGTTCTGGCCCCCAATGACAGCAGCCCCAGCCCGTGTCACTCGGAGCAGAAGAGCCGCCCTCTGAGCCCAGTCGACCACAGAGCAGGAGAGAACAGAAGTTTACTGTGGACCGTTTGTTCCCAGCGGCAGGTAACGGGAACACAGACCACGTATTCACCACTGTCAGGTGTCCTCATTGCTGCCTGTCTTCCCTGTCAGGCTGTCAGCACCGGGAGAGTGGGCGTGTTGTCTGTTTTCATCAAATCATCCCCGGGACTAACGAGAAGCCTGGCACAGAGGCCCTCACTGAGTATCGTGAGTGAGTGAACAAGCGCTGAGGCTGCTGACAGCTGAGTCTGGGACTGGGAGGGGGGCCTGCCGGTTTGGTTTGGGGTTGTCCAGTCTGCTCCGGCTGCCGTAACCAAATACCACCGACTGGGCAGCTTAAACAACAGAAGTTCATTTTTCTCACAGTTCTGGAGCCTGGAAGTCCAGGATCAAAGTGCCAGGAAATTTGGCTTCTAGTTGAGGGCCCTCTTCCTGGCTCGTGGACGGCTGTCTTCTCCCTGTGCCCTTCACAGCCTTCCCCCCGTGTGTGGAGGGAGAGGGAGGGCAGGGTTGGGTTTAGGTAACTGGCATTTCTTTCTCTTATAACCCCACCTGTCCTATCAGATCAGGACCCCGCCCCATGACCTCGGTTAACCTTAAAGGTCTCCTTAAAGGCTCTATCTCTAAATACAATCACATTGGGAGCTGGTGCTTCAACACACGAATTTTGGGGAACACAACTCTGTCTGTAACAGGGATCCCCTATGATGTGTGCATTTGCTACCTACCAGCTGGTCTCCATTGCCTGAGCCCCTCATGAAGCATGATGCTCGGTGCCTCCCCAAGCTCTGGTCTCACCACGAAGCACAGCAGACGGGTGGACCCTGGCCACCAACTGCCTCTCCAGTCTTCCTGCCTGGGGCTGTGGGTCCATCTAGGTCACAGGGTCATGGGTGACTGATGCTCAGATTGCAGCCGTGACTCAGCTGCCGCCCACAGGGCTCTGGGGGACCCTCCCCTGGCTTGTGGACCCCCTGTTTGTTCAGGTTGTTAAAACAACAACATACACTGGCTTATAAATAACAGAAATGTATTTCTCACAGTTCTGAAGGCTGAGAAGCCCAGGTCCAAGGTGCCAGCAGATTCAGGGTCCGGTGAGGGCCGACTTCCTGGTTCACAGATGGCTGTCGGCTTGTTGTGTCCTCTCACAGTGTCCTCTCACTGTGTCCTCTCAGTGTCCTCTAATTGTGTCCTCTCACAGTGGGCAGGGCGAGGCAGCTCTCCAGGGTCTCCTTTATACTGACTCCACCCTCATGACCTAATTGCCCCCCTAAGGTCCCACCTCCAAACACCATCACATTGGAGGTCAGGTTTCAATATGGACTTTGAGGCCACAGACATTTAGTCCACAGCACCCCCAGGGTCCTGGGTCAGTTGTCGAGGTAGAAATGGGATTTAGGGCTGAGGATGCAGGGTTCCTTCGTTTGGAGATTGAGGATAGCAGAAAGCAAGGCCTGGAGGGTCCAGTCTGCAGATGTGGTGCATGGGTGACCACAGAGGAAAGAGAGGGGATCCCAGAGTCCTTGGGGAGTGAGCTTCGGAGGGTGTGGGGACCACCCTGGGAAATGGGAAGCCCGGGTCCTCAGGTGCCCTCAGCCTGGCCCAAGGGCTTGTCCTGTCCTAGGGCAGGAGGGACCGCTGGAGGCTGTGATGGTTTGCTGATCAGGGCTGTTCGCAGACATGGCAGGGAGGTCCTATCGCAGTTAGTGGGACCTGGAAACCCCAGGAATGTGGGACCAGGGCTTGTCCCTGCAGGGGCAGCACAGCCCTGTGCTATGACCTGGAGGATACTCTTCAAACACAGACAGGTGTCCCCATGGCCAGCCTCCCCATGCTGCTCTCCTCCTAGCTCCTTCCTTTCTTTCTCTGCAACCCCTCCCCCTCTGATGTGCTTACTTCCGCTATACTAACTTCCTCAGGAGCATCCTCTCCTTCCAGGACCTAATGCCCCAGCCCCCGCCCCCATCCCATTTCTGAGACTTGCTAGACTGATTCCCAGGTGGAGGGTCCTCTAGCTCCAGAGGAAGCAGCAGGAATAAGTGACAGAGACATGGGTGTCCAGGGTCCCATTCCGGGGGACTAAGGGCACCTAGTTTGTTCATGGGGTCCATCCTGGACCTGGGAACCAGCTGTCATGGCCAGGAGACCTCATCCCTGAGGGAGCATCCGTGGTGACTCAGTGGGGAGGGAACACCTAAGTCATTGTGGGTTTTGGGAAACACTTTGCAACCTGAACCTGACACTGGGCAGGGATCCCCTCTTGTTCAAAGCCCTGTTCTGGAGCTCGGAGCTGAGGGAGACCCTGGAGAGGTCCTGGCTGAGCAGCAGAAAGGGGAGTGGGGTCCTCTGTCATCTGCCCTGTGGCCACACGGGGGCGCCGCCGCGCTGCTCCGGAAGGCTAACTGCTCCCTGGGAGGGTCGGCGCTGTGGGTGGGTCAGAGGTGGCTGACCTGGAGGCTGGGCATGAGTCTGGGATGAAGTAGCTCTGGGCAGTCCTGGACTCCACAGGTGTCACGGTCAGGGTTGGGACAGGGACTGGCGGAGAGGAGTGCTCAGGAGGCTTGGGCCACCTCTGAGGTTTCCACCTCCCCACTGTGCCCCCTTTCTCCAGCCACGTGTTGACAACACCCAGGGAAACTTAAAAGAAACATTTTCTTCTACTCTGTTTTCCCGGTAGTCCTTCTTGATGTAGCAACAGTAACAATGTTTGTAGAAGTTTTCCTCAGGAAGGATACATGAAAAATTGGTAACATGCTCCTCCCTGGCAGGGATCCTGGGGGCCTGGGGTCTGGGGAAGGAGGACAATTTCCCACCTCAAGTCCTTGGACCACCTAGAGAGAGCTTTGCACGCTACGCTGCCTGAAACCCCTCTCATTTGCGAGGCCCTTTCCATTCGGTCCCGTTGGCACAGCTGTGGCCGTGTGGCGGCCTGGATCCAGCACCTCCCCGCGTTCCTCCAGCACAGGCGCCCAGGCTGTCACACCTCAGAGCCGGCACTGCTGGTCCTGGGCCTGAAAACCTGTCACCCAGCAGCCCCTCCCTCCCTGGCAGTGTCCCCAAACGTCCTTGCTGAAGAGGCCCTCTGTGCATTGCCCCTACCCCGGGGCTCTCCAGCCTCCCTCTAATCCCACCCGCTTTGCCTTTGCTCACACCCAGTTCACTAACACACATTTTCAGCATATTTATTTAATTGCTTACTGTCCGTCCCTCCTTGAAAATACCAGCTTTATGAGGACAAGGACAGGGGTCTGATTTTCACAGCTGTATTTCCACTGCCCTGAAAGCTGATTTAAAAATATTTGTTGAGTGACTGAGTGAAGACTCGCTCACTCCACACACCCTGCCACACAGCAATGTACAGATCCTGCGCCCACACGGACACACTCACACACACTCACACACACTCACACTGAATCCCTAACCCCCATGTGACGTCACATGTGAACACCCCATGTCAGTGTGCATCATCATTTCTAACGTTTTCTCCAAAGGACTGTGAAAATTTACCGGAAAGACACCTGAAGTCTGAAAGACTCACACAGCGCTCACCCTAGGTTTAACCATTTTAATATTCTGCCCTATTTTACTGAC
>VMDR010037253.1:0-10280 GCA_007922815.1 Macrotus californicus | reverse complement strand
ATCCCAATATTTTGCCGTTAGCAAGAGATCCTGTTTTGGGGGAGGAATTTTGGGAATATGACCACCTGAGTATACCTTTCTTACCCTCCAATCCCAGCTATAATCTATTTTTCTCTGCATTGCCAGGATTCTGCTGAAACTGGAGAACTTGAAGTGGCAATACTATTAAGTTTTCAAAGGGCTTCCTCTTCAGTAGTCTTGCAGGGAGAAAGCAGTAGAGAGCAGGGGCAAAATGGGGTGGGGGTATTAGGAAGGGTAGGAAGATCCCAGGAAGAGCTTAGCAGTCAAAGATCTGAATCTGCAGAAAACTTCCACAGGAATGATTATGTTCATGTCCTTGGCATTGAAAAAGGCCAGGGGACAGCTCAATGGACAGATTTTGTTAACTGTTTAGATCAGATCCATTAGTTTTTGGCCCATCCCCAATGGGATATTTCACCCTTGTATTACATGCCATTGAGTTGGCTCTGATTCTTGGAGACCCTATGGATGAGGGATGTTCACAACGTCCAGTCCTCAACAGCCCTGCTTGGTTCCTGTACACTCACACCTATGGCTTCTATTATGGAGTCAACCATCTCATATTTGGTCTTCCTTATTTCCTACTGCCTTCTACTTTTTCCAGTATTATTGTCTTTTCCAAAGAACCCAGCCTTCTTGTGGTGTTACTGAAGTGGGACACATACAGTCTTGTCATTTTTGCTTCAAGGGATGTTTTCAGGCTTAATTTGCTCTAGGATCCACTTGTTCATCTTTCTTGTGGTCCATAGTATCTGCAGAGTTTCCCTCCAATACTAGATTTTAAATGAATTCATTTATTTCCTATCATCTTCTTTAATGTCCAACTTTTACATCTGTGCATAATAATTGGGAATACAAGGATGTGGATGATCTTAACCTTGGTCTCTAATGACACATCTTTGCTCTCATTGGTCTTTTCTAATTCTTCCATTGCTGCCCTTCTGAGTCTCAGTCTTCTCTGAATTTCTTGGTTACAGTCTACATTTGTATTGATGAGTGAATCAAGGTAACACAATCATTAACAGTTTCCATGCTTTCATTGTATATGCTAAAATTGTGTATTCTGTAATCAGAAGTTTTTTTTTTTCTTCTTGTTGTTCAAATACAGTCCTGCTTTGGCACTTTCTTCTTCTACTTTCATCAGAAGTCATTTGAAATCATTGCTACGTTCTGACAATATGATCATGTCATCTACACATCTTTTTTTTTTTTAATCCTCATCCAAGGACATTTTTTTCATTACTTTTAGAGAGAGAAAGAGAAACATCAATGCAAGAGAGAAGCATCAATTGGTTGCCTTCTGTATGTACCCAGGGGATCAAAAGTACCCAGACCAAAGATCAAACCCACAACCTAGGTCTTCCTTTGGATATGCTGTTTGTGAAGCTTATTGGATCCTGCTCTGGTGTTGTCTGAATCTGGCCACTGGGTGTGTTGGTTCTGGGCCTCTTGGGAGAGACCCTGGTGCAGTGCATGTGACTGGCCCTGGGCAGCCTGTTTGGAGCTATCAGGGACCCACTGTTTGTGGCTCCCTTTGCTGGGTTTGTGTGTATGTGGAAAGGACCAAGTTGTGCACCAAGGCGGGGGTTTACCAGCAGTGCGCCTGGGGGCAGGTCAACAAATGTTCTAGAGTACCCTGATATCCACCTCTGCCTGCCTCTGCTTTCTGGATGCCGGTTAGGCTCAGTCATTAAAAGAGCCTGTGTCTGTACTCTGCAGGGAGTAAGATCCACAGTGCGGGATGGGAGGGATTCCAGAGGGCGAGGTGATTGCAATCCCCTAGGCTGATGCTGCATGGAGGGGCATGTTGATCCAAAAAACATGGTTTCTGCAATATAGGGAATAACTCAGCACAGGGATACTGGTGGCTGACCCTTTGGTTCTCTCCCCAGAGCTACCAACCCCAGACTTTCCTCAAGTGACTCTAGTCAACTCCGCTCTCCCTTTGCTGGAGTCCAAAATGAGTGGCTGCAAACAAAATTCAGTGCATTAGTGCTTTAAAACTGCCTGTCTCTAGCCATCTCTCCTTGATGGACAGACACTGCTGCTTTTCACAGCTGGATGTTATGTGGGTGCCTCTTCCTGGCTCTGATACTCTGGATTGGGGAGCCCAGCTTAGGGATTAGACACAAGACTTCCCACAGGGAACCTCCTGAAGCTGAAATATTCCTCTGGAACCTCAGCCACTGCCCGTGGGACTGGATCAACCCTTTTCATGTCTGTCCTTTCCACCAGTCTCAATGTGGCTTCTTCTGTAAATCGTTGGTTATAAGACTTTTTCCAGCTAGTCCTGAATTATGATTGTTCTATAATTTAGTCATAATTCCAGTTTGGTTCTGGGAATAGGTGAGTGTAGCTTCCACCTACTCTGCCACTATCTTGGATCTCCTCCAGTACCAATTGCATTTTAAATTCCAATCTGCCCTGCTGGGTGGATTAGTTAGAAACACATGGGCTCTGATGTTTCAATACTTGGGATGAAATCTCAACTTCACCACTGGTTACATTTAATGTAATTGTCAACAGAGTCCCCCTGGAGGAATGACATTTGAGTAAAACTTTGAAAGTGATGAAAGAGAATCACAAGTACATCCAGGGGAAGAAAGAACAATGTGTATGCCTCAGGCAGCAGGAACTACCACTACAGTGGCGCTAAGGTACCTGCCATTTTGGGGAAGATCAAGGAGGCCAGAGAGAGCTCTAAGGCCAGAGTGGAAGAAGAGGAACTGGGAGTTCAATAATACTCCAAATGACTTTTTGCCTCTCCCCACTCTGATGTATTTCTATCTGATACAGAGATATATCTATCTGAGACATATCTGAGGCATATATCTATATCCTTATATGTCCATCTGACAAAATGAACCTGTTAACAAATTCCCTTTTGTCCTAGCTCTGTCCTCATGCCCTGATGCCTTAAGTTGTTCCTTGGATGGTCAAGTGAATCCTTACTAAATGAAAAGGCTTTAACATCAGAGAGCTTTATTCAAGCTCTGCTTTACCACTAAGAAAACTTGGCCCTGATGCAAGTTTTTACTCTTTCTCAGCCTCCATTGCCTTATACATAAGATTTAGAAAATCATACTACCTGTTACATGAGTGTTCTGAGGATTAAGCTAGATGCTATTAGAACATAGTGTTTAGGTCAAAGTTAGCTCCCACATTTTAACTATTTTAATATCATTCTAATTGTTACTATACTCAGCACTGCCCTGTCATCACCCCTGCTTCAGTACCCTCTTCATATTATCTCCCACAACATGTTGTCATACACAGGCCATGTGCTATGTAAACTGGAAGAGATGCCAAGTCCACACTATGTTTATACCTCTTTTAATTTCATCTAAACTCTAATTATCTTTATGCCTTACCAAGCCCACAGAGTCTATTTATGTAAATTTTCTGTATATATTTTCTCTCACCTTGAAAATTCTATAGCACTTGGTATCTATAACCATTAATTTGCCCTGGTCAATTGCTAACATCCATTGTTCATTTTATTTCAAAGTTTATAGCCTGCTTCCTCAAATGTCTTTAAGCTCCTTAAAGACAGGAAAACTACTTCTAAATAGTTATTATAAAAATGTCTTGTATGTAGGCTTTCCATCAGTTTTGTTGATTTAGTGTTTGAGAAAAAGATAATATATCTTTTTTATTACAAAACAGAGTAGAGTTCACAGTTATGACTGGGGTCACTTTGTTATTAAAAGAACTACAGGCAGGATGTTTAAATTATGGTTATACTTCTAATGTGTACCACAAAATAAAGTACTAGAGTTGTGTGCATTACGTCTTCATGTGGCCTGGAGAGAGGTGGTAGTAAAGCTGTTGGGGGTGATATAAAACTTTTTAAAACCTGCTGGAGAACCGCAGAAAACAAAGTGGGAACTGGGACAGAATGGCAGGAGCATAAGTCTGGCTGCTGGGGCTATTGTAAACGAACAAAAGTCTTTCCATCGCTAATCCCTCCCCCAGCTGCCTAGGAAGCTCTGCCTCGATGGTTGGTGTGCATACCCAAAATCCAGCTGCTGCTGTGACTACATCACTTACTAAACTTTCACTACAAGTTTACCAATGCACAGCAAATCTTACAGCAAGCCCTATGTTAATAGTCTAAATTAAAAGATTGACTAAAAGGTCAAGTGTTTCCCCCACAAACATATTTCAAATTTATCTGGCCACCAAGAGTGTGATCATAAATATTGGTGCCTGAACTGGCTTAGCCTGGTCTTAGATTTGGAATGGAAAGTAGAGAAATTCAGTGTTTGATAAAAGCAAGGGAAGCAGTTTTGGGAAACTTAGTATGAGAGTATTCTCAGGAGTTCTTAATTATAAAATGGTTTATTAAAGATATTCAGCATCAGAGAATTCATTTTAAAGTTTTTGACAAATAACTAAATTATACTGTATCATGAGTCTTTAATTATTTTACAATATTATTTGGCAAAATGATATATAGTTTAGAAATGTAATGTGTCAATTAGTCTTATTTTTAAGTGGAGGTCAGACCTTTATAATACATCACTATTGTAGGACCAATTAAAAAGGAGTGTGAACACTTAATGTGACCATATTTGTAAACTAATGATACAATAAATCATTTAAAAAACTGACAAATAATTGTAGCAGAAAAATACTGACGCAGACTTTCATCTATTTTCGCCCCAGAGAATTAACAAGCAATGTATTGAAGGGCTGATGGTGGATCAGTTAGGCATGGCTTCTGACATCAATTGCGTTTTAAACACCAAGTCTGCCCTGCTCAGTGGTTTAGTTACAAGTACATGGGCTCTGATGTTTCAGTACTTGGTATGAAATTCTAGCTTCCCCACTTGTCACCTTTATAAACAGTCAAGAAGTGGGACCACGTCAGGTCTCAGTAAAACAGGGATGATAGTAGTAGTAACTACTCATGGCTTGTTGTGAGCATGCATGAGATTATGTATTTAAACATCATAACTAAGTGCTTAATATCAACAGTTACTGTGAAGTTTAAATAAACATGTGAATTGTGACACCTAGCATACAATTTCACCCATTTATATTTAGGTTTTAAGAATTTCACAGACCTTGTAGATCCTAGGAAATCAAGTTAAGACAAAACGCTGTAAACAACAGCACATAAAGATGGGATCAATTTATAATCTAAAGCCAGAGCACGAATTGTTAAGATTCAGCAGAATTGGAACGAGATCCAGAGGAATCTTTAGTTTCCATAAATTTCAAATGTTCGTACTGTTCAGAATAAATAAAAAAGTGAAGAATAAATAATCAGGCCTTTAATTAATCTACTTTTTCTCCAGGAATATTGATCTTAGCTTAAGGAATCAGAATCTCAGTAGATTTTGTTTGTGACAAGGAAGCAGCTATACTTCATCATTTTATCATCTCTGATTTTATAAGGTGATAAGCCAATCAGTTTTAAACTAGTTTCAAGTTTGGGTAGCTTTTAGAAAAATTCAAGTATCTTGTGACTAATTTTTAAATGAAGCACTGCATTACACAGATGTGTTTGTAAAATGCCTGAATGGTCCATTTAGCTTTTAAATATATTGGTAAAGAAAAAATTGTTTGGTACATATTGGTGTAATGCATGTGCATTTATTCTGGCATATAAAATTGACTGAAAACTGGAGAGTGAGGCATGGTAAAAAATATCTGCAGAAATCATGTAAGATATAAAGGAAATTACATGTTATTTTCTATTGCTCTTGTGTAGAAGAAAATGGAGAGGAGAATGTAAAGAAGATTGGGATAAGTGTGCTAAATACTCTCAATATTAATGGAAGCTAAATATGTTCTATTTTGGGAGTGGGGGAAACCTAAAATACAGCCAAGAAATATGTACAAAATAATTTTGTGAAAGGTGCCAATGACGAAACTGGAAGTGAAACACATTCTTTTTTATTATAGCTATGCATCAAATATGTGTGTGTGTTTTCAACTGTATTTTATTTAAAAATGAACTATACATAAAATATGAATGACAAATGACATAAAGTTTCCAAATAAAGAAATATCTTTCTTATACAATGTCTTTCTGATATAAAATTATATGTGTATTTTAAACTCTTAGACACGTATTATAATTTGAAAAACAAATACTGAGTTAGGTGAGTTGGTTAGGGTGATCTTGTTTTGAACAATAAATATCCAATTAAAAATGTTTTTTGGAACTAGAAAGGTTCGAGATTAAATAAATGTCTCCATTTTCCTACCACCACTTTTCCCTGCCCCACCCACCCTCAATCCTTACCCCCTTTGGCTTTGTCCACTGTACTTGAACAGCAATACCAAAATGCAAAAAGAAAGAAAGAAAGAAAAAAAGATGAAAGAAATGTAGTTATTTTAAAAGTAAACTCTGATCATTGTATGGGAGAAGATGGATTTGACTAGAATAAGGCAGCAATAATAATAACTACAACAGTATAAGAGTCACATTTCTTTTTTTTTAATCATCAAATCTATCTTTGTTTTTATTTATTGTTGTTCAAGTACAGTTGTCCCCATTTCCCCCCCCACCATATTCATCCCTGCCTCCCACCCTCATACCTACACCTTTTGGCTTCGTCCATGGGTCCTTTATACACGTTCTTTGATGGCCCTTCTGCTTCTTTCCTCCATTATCCCTCTCCCTCCTCCTCCCTGGTTACTGTCAATTTGTTCTTTATTTCCATGTCTCTGGTTGTATTTTGCTTGCTTGTTTGTTTTGTTGATTGGGTTTCACTTATAGGTGAGATCATATGGTATTTCTCTGTCACTGCCTGGCTTATTTCACTTAGCATAATGCTCTCCAGTTCCATCCATGCTACTCCAAGACACATCATAATAAAAATGCCAAGTTTTAAAGACAAAGAGAGAATCTTAAAAGCAGCAAGGAAGAAATAAGAAGTAATATACAAAGGAGCTCCAATAAGGCTAGGAGCTGATTCCTCAACAGAAATGCTACAAGCCAGAAGGGAATGGCAAGAAATATTCCAAGTAATGAAAAGCAAAGGCCTGCAACCAAGACTACTCTACCCAGTAAGACTCTCACTTAAAATGGAAGGCCAAATAAGGAGCTTCCCAGACAAAAGAAGACTGAAAGAATACACGTCCACCAAACCAGCACTACAGGATATGCTAAAGGGTCTGCTATAAGAAGAGGAAGAAAAAGAGTGAGAAAGAGAAGAACACAGGTACAAAGGGGAAAAATAAATAATTCCCTATAAATAATAATCTTAATTGTAAATGGATTTAATGCTGTAATCAAGACATATAGGGTAGCTGTATGGATAAGAAAACATGACCTGTACATATGCTGCCTACAAGAGACCTACCTCAGAACAAAAGACCTACACAGACTGCAAGTAAAGGGTTGGAAAAAATATTCCAATCAAATGGGCAGGAAAGAAAGCTGGGGTAGCAATACTCATATCAGACAAAATAGACTTCAAAACAAAAGCCAAAAAAAGAAACATTGAAGGACACTTCATAAAACTCAAGGGAAGAATCCATCAAGAAGACATAAACATCATAAACATATATGCACTCAACATAGGAGCACCCAAATATATAAGGAAAATCTTGGAGGACTTCAAGAAAGATATAAACAGCAACACACTTATAGTAGGAGATTTTAACACCTCACTGTCAACAATGGATAGATCTTCCAAAATGAAAAATATCAACAAGGATATTGCAGCATTGAACAATGTTCTAGATCAAATGTACTTAACGGGTATATATAGAACATTTCATCCCAAAGAAGCAAAATTCACATTCTTTTCAAATGCTCATGGAACATTTTCCAAGACAGACCACATGACATGACACAAAACAAGCCTCAACAAATTCAAGAAAATTGAAGTCATATCAAGCATTTTCTCAGACCACAAGGGCCTGAAACTAGAAACCAACCTCAAGGAAAATACTCAAAAACATCCAAATTTGTGGAGATTGAATAGCATGCTATTAAACAATGAATGGGTTAATAATAAGATCAAGGGCGAAATCAAAAAGTTTCTGGAAACAAATCAAAATGAACACACAACAGTCCAAAACTTATGGGACACAGAGAAGGCAGTCCTGAGAGGGAAGTTCACAGCAGTACTGGACTTCCTGAAAGAGATAGAAACATTTCAAATGAACAGCCTAGCCCTACACCTACAAGAACTGAAGGAACAACAACAAAGACAGCCCAGAGCAAGTAGAAGGAAGGAAATAACCAAGATCAGAGCAGAATTAAATGACATAGAGACTAAAAGAACAATCCAAAGGATCAATAAATCCAGGGGCTGGTTCTTTGAAAAGATTAACAAAATCAAGCCTTTAAGCAGACTCATCAAGAAAAAAAGAGAGAGGACCCAAATAAATAAAATCAGAAATGAAAGAGGAGAGATTACAACTGATACCACAGCAATAGAAAGGATTGTAAGAAATTACTATGAACAACTATATGCCAAGAAATTTGAAAACCTGGGTGGAACGGACAAATTTCTAGAAAAATATAATCTCCCAAAACTCAATGAAAAAGAAGCAGAAAGCCAGAACAGACCAATAATAGCTGGTGAGATCGAAGCAGTAATCCAAAAACTCCTGGCACACAAGAGTCACATTTCAAAGGTGAATTAGAAATTTGAACTATCTGGATACACAAGCAGAAAAACAATGTGCAGAATGTGAGAAGTAATTCTAGCATAATCACAGTGCTGTACACAGGCCGGCACTCACTAAGTTAAAAAGACCTTGGAAAACTCAAAGAAGGTTTAAGGACAAGCAATAAACATGATTAATAGCTTGGAAAATAGAATCTCAGAGGAAAGGTTAAGGGAACTAATATTATTTAAGTTGGAAAATAGTCTGGGGAAACAAGTTGTTTTTCAATTACATGAAGGATTATTACATAGAAGGTGCTGATCGGTACGCTGATGCCACAGAGGGCAGAACAAGAATAAGTGAGCTTGAAATGTTGTATAAAGCATGTAGGTTGGCTGAGAGAGAGAGAGAGAAGAAAAACTTCCATCAGGACTGCAAGCCATTAAAATGGAAAGTACTAAATTTCTTTCTGTATAGACCTTTCAAAATGCACTTGAAACTCATTTGTCTAGGAAGGTTTACATGAGGCCCAGTCTAATAAGTGGAGAAAAGAAACAAGTCTTTCACTAGGGCTATCTTTCCCATGTTTCCCTCTGCTGTCCAGATCGGGAATGTTCTGTTACGGATTCGTTGTGATGCACAGCACAGCCTGCAGACTAAAATCTTTGGAGTTAGCTTCGGTGTGCACGTGCCCTTTAATGTAGAAACTTTAGAAGTGCTACAACTCTAAAACACCTCTTGTAGCTGTCAAGCAATTCTAGCTTGTTCACTAGTGCAAGTTCATTAGATTACTAGCAACTAATAGTATTTTTGTTTCTTGGTTTCTCATCTCCTTCTTTGCGATGCACTTTTTGCTTTTATTTTAGAAATGAATCAAACCAATTGGATATTCTTTCATAAGGTAATAAAAGTAATATATTTTCTTCCCAAAGATTTTATTTACTTAGAAAAATAGGCTATTCACTGAACACCTGCACACTTAATTCTCTTAAATTATACAAAAATTCCATACCACTGATTTCTGAGGCCTGTGCTAACAAAGATAAATGAAAGCGGGGATTTCAATAAAATTTTGCAAACAATTCTGTTAGAACTTGTCAAATATGCACAAGGTATGAGTTCTAACTCCTTTCATTTATGTCAACGTTAGGAAAATCACTAAATGGGAGTACGGACTAGAGCACACAGTCTGTGCACAAAGGGATGAAAATAAAAACATGCTGGAAGCTTTTAACTATTTCTTCAGTGATAACATTCATTTTTCCCTGTAAACTATTTCATTTTCTTTAAAATGTATCATAAATAAGTAAACATTTCTACCAAATACAAATAGGCGATATAAATTGTATCATGAAAAAGACTTTTATTTTTACAGAATATCTACTGCTTTGTCTGGGAAATGTTTTATTGTCATTAATAATTAATCCTTTAAAATGTCAGTAAGAATGGATGTGAGTCACAGTTATATTTCCTCCTCTGAGACGAGAAAGGGAGTGATGGAGAAATGAATTGTCTAATTTACATAACAAGTTACCGAAAAGAGGAAATTGTAACTTTGAGATCTTAAGTCTAAGGTTTTCGTGTTTTGATTCGACAAAAGGACTTGGTAAGTTGACATAAACAAGCAGGGAACAATTTAAAACCTGTACCAATAAGCAAACCAAAAGACAGTTAATCTTCTA